>APFE031750340.1:410836-434630 GCA_000404065.3 Pinus taeda
CCCAACAGAGTGGTCAGTTGGGAGTGTTTTTGTTCCAAGTGTTGTTGGAGCAAGTGGACCGGGTAGATGTGTTGCATGCAGAACATTCCAGAGTCACAGGATCGGGTTCAAGAGAAAGCCTTTCTTGTTGAGAGGGAGTGTTGAAAAATGTGCAACAAGAAATGTTAAATTTAGAATGTGCTAAAAATAGATCTGCTAAAAATAGCATGTCTAAAAATAGCAGTTTAGCCAGTGAGGTCATTGGCTGCATTGGGTGAGAGGTGAAACTACTAAAAATAGAAAGTTCTAAAGATATCACTTCTGGGTCCCTTCCTATTTATAGTAGTCCCTAGTCTATCTATAGGAAGTAAAATTAATTTTGGTCTTAAGAGCAGTTGGAAATATTAATTAATTAATTCAGTTGAGTTACTTAATTATGGAAAATTAAACTTGAAGTCTTTATGAGATCATCCAATTATTTTCTCCCTTGATTTAGGAATTTATCCCTTGATTAAAAGAGATAAGGTTCAGTTCTATAATGAGAGAATCAGTTGACTTAGTTTAACTTAGTCAAGTCCAGTTAGATTATTTTAACAAGTTGTTAAAATAATAAAATATAGTTTGTTAATGCTTGCGTGCATGTGACAACTATTATTTTAGATAACTGAGAATTCACTCATGGATAACTATTGCATGTCGGTTCTATCAAAGACCCAGCTGAGATTAGATGCGGGACAGTGTACTATCAGATGCTTCAATATTTCTAGTAAGTATTCCTTGAATGGAGAAGGATATATTATAGGATATTGGAGGACTTGTGGCCTATATATTGAGGCCTAAGTAGTCCATGATTTTCATCTTCTGATTGAAGATCATCAGAGTGTAGAGAGAGAAGGATAGCTATTGAGTTGATTCTTTTTGTATGGTGAAGAGGATTTCCACTTGATTGATAATACATGGTTGGGGTTTTATGTTGGTGCTTTCCCCTGGATATATCTTGTGTTATGTGTGATTATTTCTCTTGATCAGTTATGCATGCTTCTACTTGATGTTGCTCATGAATTTGATAATGCTTCCACTTAATGGTTTGTAGAAGTAGAACAAGTATTATGCTTTGGGACATTGCATATATTGGTTTGTTCTATAAGTGTAATTTCTACATGGTATCAGAGCTAGCTGATTTGTAGAAAAATTATACAAAATTCTACATGAGTTTGTGAAGGGTCACAAGATGTCATCCATCAGCCTCATGAAGGTTGCAAGGGCATTCATCAACCTGAAAGGCATGAGAAACCATTCAAAAATTCCCTCTATGGATTTGAACGTATTCTTCCAAAAATAAGAGGGTTTGATCAGTATATGGTGATGACCAGACTTCAATTAAACCTACACGGTGATAACTAGATTTCAATTGAACCTTGATGAGATATTTGGCTGCCATGAGTTGGTCCAAAAGGTCATCAATCCATGGGATTGGATACCTATTCCAGACAGTGATCTTGTTCAACACCTGATAATCAATACAAAGTCTCTAGGTCCCATCCCTCTTCTGTACCAACACGATCGGGCTCCCACTGGGTGATGAATTTGTCCTGATAAGCCCTTTTTGCATCAGTTCCTAAACCTGCCTATTTATTTCATCATTCTCCATAAAAGAGGATCGATAGATCATTCCATTGGGTAGCAGCATGTCTATGCTCAGATTGATTGAGTGCTTGACATAACAGTGTAGAGGTACTCCTGTGGGTGAGGTGAACATGTCCCTGTACTCCCCTACAACCTTGTCCATATGTTACTGTCATGTGAAGGAGCCCTGTCTAGAGGTCGTGGCCACAATATTCTTCTTTCCATGAGTGTGAAACATAAGGAAAAAATATTTCTTAGTCTAGGAAATGATATTACTGCATTTCTTCGCAATGATCAAAGAAATGGAGGTAGGCAATGCTATATCCAGTATCTTGTACAAATTATTGTCAAAAGTAATAATAAAAATGCAAGGCCTAGATTCATACACATCAAGTTTCTTCCACAAGTATGGTGGGCCTAATAAAAGATCACAAACTTCAAGAAGAGAAACATCACATAATACCTCATCTGTGAAGGGCTTGATGCTGTAGGGAACATGACACTATAGGCTGACGTAAAGATTTCTCCCTTGGTGAAGCCACCCGATGGTGTACAGTTGCGGGTGTTGTGTGGTTGGTAGGCCCAACCACTTCATGAACTCCATGAAATGAGGTTATTTTAGCTCCCATTGTAGACAAGGAATTGCAGCGAATAACACTTCACCCACATCTGTGAGTGGAAGAGTCACTTCCCCTCCTCTGGATCTTTGAGCTCATCCTTCTGGATCTTGTTAGTGGTAATGGTGGCACTAAGCTCTACATCAATAATATTCTTCCCTTTGTTATTCCCCTTGTCGGTTTCTGACTCATTGTCAAAACATGCATCTAATTCATAAGCCTTCAGCTCGACCACCAGAGACTGCTTGGCTCGACACTCACTTGTGTTGTGAGTGGCGATCATATGGAACTCACATCATTTCCTTATGTCCTTCTTTGTATTCATGGTGTTGTTCTTTTCTTATGGCTTCGGTGGGTTATCCTAGGTCGCCTGAACTTAGATTTTTCCCTTGTTCTATAGTTTGGGGGAACCTTTCCCTTGCTTCGAATTCACAAATCCAAAGTACCACTTATTCTGTTTAAATTTCTGCTCGATCTTAAGAGAGTATTGATAGGCAGTGCCAAGTGAGGACATGTCCAAGAAATCCATCTCATCCTAGACTTACTTGTGTAGACAGCCATGGTACTTAAGTACCAAATGCTACTTAGAATCCTTAATACCCAGCTTCGTACGAATGGTATGGAAAACATTTGTGCTCTCACACATCTTGGCCCCTTCCCTTCTGTAGTATGGTCCACTTTATCTATTCATATTCATAGCTTTTGACAAGGTAATATTGTTCCTTGATGATGTCTTAGAAATAATTCCAAGTGGGTGTGGTTGAAAATAGTGAGGATTCCCTCTTGTCCTTTTGTTCACAGTAGGTTTCCCACCAATCCTTGACATGTGGGTCGGATTTTAGGAGTGAAAGTAATATTTTCCCAATTGGAAAAGTCATGAAGTAAAAAATATCCTTCCAACATATTTAACCATCTATCTATGGTGCCTACATCTATCTGGCCTTCAAATATGGGAATGTCAAAGTTAACGTGTACCTTAAAAGGAGTGGAGCCTCGAGAGTGGTTGTTGGAAGAAGATGTGTCACTTATGGGTAGCCACTAAAGGATTTAGGAAAATTTATCCATCAATGTGTTTCTTGGTCGCTTAAGGGCTTCCTTGAGCAATATTTTGAAAATATCTCCTGCCCCCTCCTCTTTCTTTTCTTCTACCATGGGAGGTCATCGGGGTTTACGAGGCTAATCTTGCAAAGGTTTAACCAATTCAAGCCCTAACTCCTTATACCTTAAGACATGAAAAGAAAAATAGAGAAAGAGCAAACCACTCTGATACCATTGATCTAGACTTATGCAGGAATGCAACAAAATACAGATATACAGATAAACATAGAGATGCAGTAAAAATAAAACTTCTTTTCATTAATATCAAAGAACTGGAATATGCTTACATACAAAAATGGAAATAAAGTAGCTCGAGCAATGGTATCTTATCACTAAGAAGATGTGTGGTGGATACATGCGTCTAAATTGTGTTACAATGAGACTCAAAGGCCTTTTTATTATTGAAAAACAAAGGAAAACACTAAACAACCAAAACCCTAACCCTAGGAGATGAAACACCAAGAGTTTGTGAGCCCCGTTGGGGTTATTTGGGTAGGCAACTTCCTAGAGTCGTAACTTGGTCATATTATCTTTGTTTTGCGTGTATGATACCTTGATGGAAATATATCTCTTAGTACTACATGATTTTCTATACGCCATTCTCTCTACTTTCAAGGTTGCTACGGACCTCAAAAAACATCATTTAGGGTGTCAAAACTGTTCTGGAAGTTTAGGACCCAAAAAGATACTAAAAATAGTAAATGTTGCTATAAACAAGGAAACAGATGAATCCGACTAGAGGTCTAGGTGGAATAGGCAAGTGGCCACCAATATCCACCTATATCATTCAACCTTCACGTGGTTTGTCATGTTTAGTAGAGAATAAATTAGGATTGGGACCATCTTGGAGAAAAAGACCCTCAATCCAATAGAGCAACAACAAAGTCAATGTTGACTTCACTACTGGATCATCAAATGGAGGGAGCTTTTCTCTGAGATTAAACTACTCCAACAATTTATTCTCAAAACCAAGAGGAGCATTAAGGTATTCATGCACATAAATGTTTTTAATTATTATTTATTCATGCAATTAAATTTAATATTTGGTCAAATTTAATCTAAGTTGCCTCATTGGTCTCATGAATATGTGTGGGACAAATACTTTCAATTCGAATGTTGAAGTGGGATAATTATCTGAATCAAATAGCTAAAAATGGTAATAGTTTATGTGAGACAACACTTTTTTTATATTTGTCTTGTATGTCTTGTCCGATTAGGAGTAAAGTTTTATAAGTAATAACAAACTTTTCCATGAAAAACATTCACATAGTATTTGTCGTTCTTTGACAGTGTTGTTTTTATTTTAGAGAGAGACCATAAATAGTCATTTTTCATGTAGGGTAGTAGGAGAAACTCTTACTATATTAATTGGGAATAAGGAACTAGTATGATTTTCTTCTATTTTATTAATTATTTATCACATATAACTTCTCCTCCTTCCTTTGTTTTGCAGGTACTTTCATTCGAATATATGGATTTGAAATATTAACTACGGTTGGAGTCATATATGTAGAAAAATAATAACAACAACAACAATAATAATAATAATAAATAAATAAATCATCAAAGTATTGATCAACTTTATCCCACCAAGCGCTTGGATACTAGGTGCATGATTTAATTTTGTGTTGCATTTTATTTCAAGCAATTTTTTATTTCTACATTGCAAATCTTCCAAGACCATAGATGTTGAGAAAAACTAGGGAAAACATAATAAAGGTTTATTTTATAATGTTTTTTCTTGTTATATTCATAACTCTTGTGATATAATGTTAGTTCATCATCATCATTATTATTTTGTGTTCATCATCAAGACAATGTCAGTAAAGAAGATCACAATGCAAACTACACCACCAGAAATAAGCTCTAGGCTAGGGAGAAATCCTTCAAAAGTGAGAAAACCCAAAAACTTCACCTTTTAGAAATTCAAGGAAGACTTCCAAGACCTTTGATCAAGGAAACTAACCAAGGGATAGGCCAACCACCCAAAGAATAATTCTTCTCTCTATAGCTTGATTTGCTACTCTTCTCTAGACTGAAATATGAACAAAGATAAATTCCCATATGTGTGAGCTTTCCAAACAAAGAACTAATGTAAAATCCAAACAAATATACCTTCATGCTTTCCTTGCTATCCTTCACCTATTTCTTCCTTTTAATTTACCTCAAACTTATTTAAGAGACCGAATTAGTTGTGTGACATAAATGAGGTCCAATACCTCTCCTTTGTTGATAAATTGATGGCATTATGTGAGTTAGATTCTTCAATTTGATTGATCGTATCTTGACATTTACTTGTGAAATTATATGTTGATTATGTTAGTGTTACTTTCATCAAGTAAATGCCAACATGAAAATCACAAAGACAAGAACACAAGATATAAGCGCACAGCTAGGGAAAAGCCCCTATGAAGGAGAAAACCCAACCAACTCTTTCTCTATTAGATAAATTAGGTGCAGGAGCACTTGACCCTTTGACTAAAGAAATATACCTACTCCAACCACCAGACCAGTTTGTCCTGCAATTGTCTCTGCAATAATGGTTCTTGGCTCCTTTTGTTTCAACTTCAAAATTTAGATCCTCCTTCTACAATAGTCTTGTCCCTCCCAATTTAGAAATCTCAGACTCTCTTCTTTAGAAATCTCAGCCTTGCTTCTACACTAGTCACAACTCTTTTTGTAATAAGCTATGCAACAATGACCTTTAGCCTCCCTGTATTAATTGTTTTTGCAATTCACATTTTTGGCTTCCTCTCTATAATAGTCTTCTAATATTCTCTGCTTGCTCTCCATTTCTCAGTCTTGTAATAGTTTCTCTTACTTCTTGAATGAATGCTTGCCTTCTCTCCTTCAAATGGTGAAATAGTAGGCTATTTATACTTATTGGTCATTGTGCATTGTTATGTTATGTAGCACCAGATGTGTTCTAGCCACTAAATTTTGTGGAGAGGCTAGAATGCATGAGATCTCCAAAACCCAGAAAATCGTTTCTAGAAATTCCACCTAGAGATGACTTAATGGGATTATTAGCTTATTTTTTAATGATTCCTAAGTCTAAACTTAGGATAATTGGTTAGTAAATTAGAATTAATTGAGTCAAGGTGAGAATTCTCTAGAAACTCACATGGATCAACCCAAAAGTGATCTGAGCCATCGATTAAGATTTAATCTTGGTCATTGGAGTCCTAACAAGAACATATAAGAAGGGATTGATGTGGTGATGGAGAATACACTTGTGCAGTTCAATTTCCTTGGAAGATCAATTTCCAAAGAGCAGCAATAGTTGCTGGAGAGCTAGAGATTAAAGAAAAGATAGTGAGGGGAAGAAACAGTGATTCAGAAAATTTTTTCTAGATCCGGAGAGGTAGAAATAAGAGGCCAATTTGTTCCTAGTGAGGCAGCATAGAGGATTGTGCAGTTGCTTCAGAGAGAAATTCAATTTGGCTGGAGGAAAAATTGATTCAACTTCTAGAGGTCAGGTAAGTCTTTGAGAGGGCTAGAGAATCATTTTCCTAAGTAGAGACAGGCATAATGACTTCATCGAAGGTAGTTCAGATGCTAGGCATCATAGGGCCTACACAAGCACTATGCAAAGGATGACATAGAGGGTCCAGAAGGACAAGTATCTAAAGGAATTCGGGGTTGCTTATGGAAGAAAGGTAATTCCCTTACATAATATTGGCCATATTTTCTTGATGTTTGGATTTCCACTTTGGCATCCATAGATTGTACTCAGAATTCACTGTTGCATAATAATAAAACCCTCAACTACTGCATTGGTTTTCCCAAGTTGGGTTTTTATAGCGATAATTATCCAAAAATAGTTATGTTATTTTTATTGTGTGTATGCTAGGGTTTTCTCAGTTTACAGTGTTATTTCTTCTGTAGTTTTATTTTTGAAAATCACAGTGTGAATTATTTGGTATTTGTCATAGAAAAGTGAAAATAAAATTTAAATTAATTGACAATTAGGAAAATAATTTCCAATTGTTGTGATAGATGAAATTTTCACATGGTATCAGAGCATAAATGATCAGCTAGGAAGCTCAAAAGTGGAGATGGTAATTTTGTTGTTCAGTGGGAGTATCATGCCAAAGTTTTCAAAGGTAGTGAAATACCTAGACAAAGAGGGCAAATTGTTCGGGTAAAAATTCAATTTTGAGTTGCAAGTTGGAAAAAAATATTAGTTACTCGAGAAAGTAATTCCAATAGTAAGAAGGAGCAGCTACAACTTAGATTTTTGCTAAGAAGATTCCATGGTTGGATGCAGAGGGTTTTGTAGTAGTAGAACCAAGG
This sequence comes from Pinus taeda, assembly GCA_000404065.3. Classification (NCBI taxonomy): domain Eukaryota; kingdom Viridiplantae; phylum Streptophyta; class Pinopsida; order Pinales; family Pinaceae; genus Pinus; species Pinus taeda. The sequence goes on from APFE031750340.1 coordinate 418,453, forward strand.
TCAAGTGGAAGAGAAAAACACACATAGGAGAGGGAAAATTTCTCTCAGCAAACTTTAACTCTTAGAAGTTTGATATTTCTAGGTATATTGGTAGTAGAAACTAGCATATTTGTGCATTCTAGAAGGGAGTACAAGTAGCAGAGTATCAGCCAAGTAGAGTGAAAGAAGGGGATTTTAACTTGATCAGAGATGGCCACAGTAGGGCTTGGAGATTAGGATAGGTTGGATGGAGGTGCCAACTACGTCATTTGGAAGGATAGGATGTCCCTCCTTCTAAATCAATATGACCTAAAAGATTATATAGATAATTTTGTGGTTGTTCCCCAAGATGCATATCAGCTCAAGGAATACAGGAAGAAGATGTCAAGGGTGAGGTGGTTGATCTTGGATGGAGTTAGAGATCATATAGTGTCAAATATAGCAAACAAAATTATAGCCAAACAAATGTGGGTAGCTCTCTCCATGCTATATCAAGGTACTCCCAAGAAATGTAATATGTTCCTATAAGAAAAGATTAGATGCATAAGGATGCAGAAGGGAGAAGGCATAGATCCCCTCCAAGCTAGGGTTTAGGAGGTCTGAGATCAGCTTGGATCTCTTGGAGAAGTACCTCAACCATCAGAGATAGTGTGATTTCCACTAAAGAGTGCCTTGGAGGATTGGTAACTATTTATCCAAAGTATATTAGGAAGAGACACTTTGCCAAGAGAAGACAAGGTGTGGGTTGATTTATAGCAAGAGGAGTTGAGGTTAGTTATGTTAATGATCTCCATCCGCGATAGCAATAGTAGTGGATCGAAGGGTGTGAAGGAGGAGGAGAATGTGGCCCTTGCATAAAAGGGTCCCAGTTAGGGGCAGGGGGAGAAGAAGAACAAAAATACGGACCTATCTAAGGTCAAGTGCTTTAGGTGTTGTGATTTTAGCCATTATAATACCCAGTGTCCTCATAGGAAGAAGGACAAGTAGGACAAGTAGGACCAGGAGGTAGCCCATGTAGAGACATAGGTGTCCTCTAGGTTGGCAAAAGATTTTTCAATGTTCACATATATACCTCCAACAACGAGGTAGGGTGATTTGGTGTTGTAGCCCCAGAGAGATATAGAGAGTGTTCAGGGTCCTCGAGGAGCACACCTCATGGATCATTACTTCAATACGTGGTGCCCATAGTATTGAGTAGCAGGATGGATCGGTGGAAGTTGATGTAGTCAATACTAGAGGGACAGGTGCCAACTAGTAGAAGTAAGATGTTGAAGAGCGTAGTGTAGTGTTAACATCATAGTAGGTGGCTCAATGTAGAGTTGACAGTAGTGCACTGTCTTCAGTGATAGTGTAGATGCTAGTAGCAGTCAGACACTCGAGAGACAATTGCTTCATACTGAACACAAATGGTTTAGTATTTTGGATGATTCTCGGTTGCAATAGTTGAAGTCGCAAGGACAACATATGAGAGGTAGTTGGAGTGCAGATGCAGAGTTGAAAATAGTATGATAGTGTCACCAACAACACATATTCAGTGTCAGAGTTGTGTAATAGTTTGTGGGAAGTAAAATCCAGACATCAAACACATGACATGAGCTGACATAGATACAAAGTTTTGTAGAGAGATGTGTAGCACTGGAGAGAACACAATCCTCACAAAGAGGGTGTGTTAGTTTCTATATCATCATATGTGTTCTAGCCACAAAATTTGGTGGAGAGGATAGAATGCATGAGATCTCCAAAACCTAGAAATTATTTCTAGAAATTCCACCTAGAGATGTCTTAATTAGATTATTAGCCTATTTTTTAATGATTCATAAGTCTAATCTTGGGAAAACTAGTTAATTAAATAGAATTAGTTAATTCAAGGTGATAATTATCTATAAAATCATAAGGGTTGATCTAAATATTATCTTAGCCATCGATTAATATTTAGTCTTGGTTGTTGGAGTCCCAACATGAAGATAGAAGAAGGGATCGATGTCGTAATGGTGAACACACTTGAGCAATTCAATTTCCTTGGAGGATCGATTTCTAGAGAGTGGTAGTAGTTACTGGAGAGCCAAAGATCGAACCAGAGATAGTGAGGGGCAGAGACAGTGATCCAGAGGAAATTTTTCAGGTTCAGAGAGGAATTAACAAGAGGTCGAGTTATTCATAGTGAGGCAACACAAAGGACTATGCAATTGCTTCAGAAGAGAAATTTGATTTGTCTAGAGGAGAAAATGATTCAGCTTCCAGATGCTATGAAGGTCTTCCAAACGTCCATATCAAAGGAAATTCAGAGGCTAGACGTAATAGGACTTGCATAAGCACTGCAGAGAGGTTCACACAGAGGTTCCTAGAGGATGTTTTTCTGAAGGAAAGTTGTGTCAGGGTTACTTGTTGAAGAAGGGTAATTACCTTACATAAATTTTGCCATATTTTCTTGTTTTTTGGTTTTCCATTTGGACATCCATAGATTGCACTCATTATTCACTGCTGCATAATAATAAAACCCTCAGTTGTTGCACCAATTTTCTGAAGTTCGGTTTTTCTGGGGACAATTGTCTAAAAATAATTATGCTATTTTGATTGTGTGTGTGCTAGGATTTTCTCAGTTTCCAACACTATTTCTTTTGACATTTAAAATGTGGAAATCACAGTGTGAATTATTTGGTATTTTTCATAGCAAAGTGCAAATAAATTGTTAAATTAATTAACTATTAGGAAAATAATTTCTAGTTTCTATGATAGATGAAATTTTCACATGCATTTGAGTCGACATGAACAATTTGACTTGAACCTAACTTGTAGGCTTGTGACAAAGGTCGATTTTATTATCTTCTATTTGGAGGCCAAATTTGATGGATGAATGGTAATCCTTTTGGGAAAGGAAACTGATTTTATCAAGGATATATTTAGAGACCATAACATTATTTTGTTCATGACCTTAAGAAGCCCAAAAAGGGTCTCTTACAAAATTGACTTCGAATCTGACTCAACAAATATTTGGCTTCAAAATGCCCAAAAAATGTATTTATGGAAAACATTTAAGCAACTATATTTCAGAGGCCTTCCCGTTGATCATTCAGTGTTTTCTTTTCTATAATGGTCATGCAGTCAAAGGGACATTTGTTGTTAACATAATATTTCCATGTAAAACGATCCATTTTTGAGAGTCGATGATTAAAGTTGAAAGAGATGAAAATTACGTTCTTTACCCAAGTATCAACTCCTTGGAAATATGTGGAATGAGTTATAATTCGAGCACAACATCCATTTCAACTTGTTTGATCGCAGTGCTTACTTATTGAGAGATTCAAAAAGATTTCTTTATTAAGCTTGTAATCAATGTTATAGAAAATATTAGAAATGAACTTAAAGATGAAACGAAAGCTTGGAAATTTGTAAATAAATATATATGTTTATATGATGAACACGTATGTCTTAGAATGTTATCATGTGGAATTCCTTTGAATGAATGAATGCTTAATAGATTGACCAGAATCTGGAAGTTCATATATTTTACTTATTGTCTATAATGAATACATTAGCATGCCATGTAAGCCAAATTCATACCTTTTTCAACCTAATTATGACATGCCATCATACCACATAATCCCCAGTTAACGCAATCATGGCACATATTCACCATTTGCATGTGCTTATTCCAGATACCTATTTTAAGATCTTTGCTTCACATTTCATTCATGGTACCCCAAGGATGGTTCCTATAAATCCAATAAGAATTCATTCATGCAAAGGAATTCCACATGATAACATTTTGAGACATATGCACTTGTCATCTAAATCTCTATATTGATTTACAAATTTCCAAGATTTTGTTTCATATTTAAGTTCATTCTAAATTTTTTCTATAACATCGATTACGATCTTAATAAAGAAATCTTTTGGAACTTCTCCATAATTAAGCAATGTGATAAAATGTCTTGAAAGGGATATTGTGCTTGACTTATAGCTTATTCCACAAATTTCCAAGGATTTGATACTTGGGTAACGAACATAATTTTCAACTCTTTCAAATTTTATCAACAACTATTGAAAATGGATATTTTTATGTGGAAATATTTTGTTAAAAAAAAATGTTCCTTTGACTGCATAGCCATTATAGAAAGTACTACACTGAATGAGAAAGGGGTTGGGCTCCAAAATCTAATTACTTAATTGTTTTCCTTAAAATACATTTAATAAATATGATGCTGAAATCAGAGAAATTGAACAGCATAATGAAAGTGATGACCAGTTACAAAGTAAAGTTTGGGATACTGGATGGACAACAGAAGAAACACATGACCAGGAGGTCATGGAAACTTTCAACTTTGGGAGTCTGATGCAGGAGCATTCAGGCCTAGTCAGCAATGCGATAGTATGGTCACATGTTGTGACTAGCAAGGGGTTGAAAGAAAATAATTTAATTTAATTATTTGTTTAAATATGTGAAAATGTTTATTTATTGAGAAAAAAGTATAGGTGGCTGAGTGATTCTCCTTGTATGGAGATCAGGCCAAATAGTTGGATTTATTTGGCTAGAATAAGTATGAGAGATTTTAAAAGCTTTATTTAGTGTTAGTTTAGAAAAGAGTGGGATTGAAGAGATTTTTTAGGAGAGGTTGAGAGATTTCTGGTTCAGAATCAGAATTGATTCATGAAACCATGTATTTGTATCAATTGTGTTTTTCTTATATAATGGGAGATTGTGAAAGAAGAGGGAGAGGGCCATAGATTATATATCTGGCCATGAATAGAAAACTGGGTGTGAATGGTTGTTATTGTAAATATGAAAATCGGTGTCATATAATATTGAATGCGCAACTGTTGTGAGAAATCGATGTTGTATAATGTGAAATTTGCACTAAGGGTTAATGGATCTTGTTTTTCTATGCGCTACAATCCTGTATGTTAATAGTAGAAGGCTTGAATTCCGATTGCATACCTAGAGTTTTAGTGGCTTTATGAATTGACTGTAATGGAATTACAAAATTAAAGCGGTCTTGATTTTTAATGGCGCATATGGTTCGGTAACATAGTATTCTTGCGATCCCCATTTGATGGCTTAGCGAAGGAAAAATCTTTGTCCATACGCATCAACCTCGTGATGATAATATATACGGCGTAGTTCTCTGTTCATTGAAATATTCACGCACCCGCTTCTGTTTGAATAAGAATCGATGTTCTTTCCTAATGATATCCGCCTGTGTTAAATCTTTTTCCATCTTTGGTTATATGCGAAATTATACTTGAAGGTTATCGTATCTGTTTGAGACCTTATCGTCGTTGTTGATTGTTCCTAGTCGAAGGCGCGTACAACTGTTGTTTATTAACCGGTGGAATGGCATTAATAATGGTTGAAGCTTCGTTATGGCTGCCATAAGTATGATTAGTGGGGCGATGTCAGAATGGGGGAACGCCATAGTCAAAGCTATGTTTATGGAGAGGAGTTAAATTAATTCTCAATTTAATTCAGAATTGTATCAAGACCGAAAGTCTGAATCGGCGTTGAAGATTGGTGATAATTCAACTAACATTCAGTTCTGGAAAACTCTGATTCCCATTTGGATCGGATTGAAACTTTGGAGTGAAGGAAAGGGCGAGACTTTGTTTTATTCTTTGAATGCACTTATGGTTTGCGCGGATCGAATGACAGATGGTGGACATCGAGTTTTTTTTCCTACACGCGTGGTGGTGACATCTGTAGTTTCGGTTGTGTTGTGATCAGCGTATATCTATACGTATCCATCTGTCAGCGTAAAAGGGGAATGTGTGTAGCGGAAAGTCCAAGGGAAAGGTGTGCCTTTGGCATGGTAACGCGGTCCATAACCATCGCCATCTCCAAATGAAGACGAGGAAGGTTGCCTTGCATCCGGTCAAAGAAGTGAAGGCATATTGTAACGGATGCGAGTTCCAAATTTGAAGTGATTATATATAAATTGTGATAAAATATATCGACAGGCCGGCATATTGGAAGTGGAGAGCAGTTGATTGAATTGACCAGCGTAATTGGAGGTATATGCTGCATCGAATTAGATCGGTCTGCTGAAGAAGACCTCTGTTGAATTGATCGCCGAGTTGTGTATGCGTCAGTGGAATTGTATGGAGGGTGCAGAGATCTAAATCACAGAAAAACAAGAGAACAGTTGTATAGATAACGAGTCTTACATATAGTAAGGATGGTAATATCTCCGTACGAGACTTTTCTTTGGTAATCATACCGTGAGTAGATATATAGTTTGCTATGGATACATATAAGGCAGTGTAATACATGAGCATGTCCATTATTAAAGGGTGCGCAAGTCGAACTTTAATATGTCTTTTTTTAAGGGAGCTGTTATAAATCATGAGATTTCAAATCGCCGTGAACCAAGCTTTTATTTGTTTGGTTGTCAGAGATCCTGGTAGTTGTGGCCTAGGAGAGGCCTGGGTCATCACATGGATGGCCTTGTTCAATAGAGAATAAATTGGATTTCGATAATCTTGGAGAAAAAAACCCTCAATCCAACAGAGAAACAACAAAGTCAATGTTGACTTCATTGTTGCTTCATTGAGTGGAGGGAGGTTTGCTCAAAGATTAAACTACACCAACAATTTATTTTTGAAAACAAGAGGAGATCATTTAGGTATTCATGCATGCAAGTATTTTAATTATTATTTATTCAAGAATTAAATTTAATAATTGGTCAAATTTAATCTATGTTTTCCTCATTGGTCTCATGAATATGTGTAAGAAAACTAGTTTCAATTCAGATGTTGAAGTGGAATAGCTATCTAAAGCAAAGATCTCAAAATGGTAAGGGTTTAGGTGAGACAAAAAAATTGTTTGATATTTTTCTTATATGTCTTGGTTGAGTGGTAGTTACATAACATTTTATAAGAAATAACATGAAAAAAATCATGTAGTATTTGTCTTTCATTGAAAATTGTGTTTTATTTGAGTGAAAGACCATAAACTCTCATTTTTCATGCAGGGCTATAGTTGAAACTCCTGAGGCACCGATATGATTGTTCTTCTATTTTATTAATTATTTATCACTTCTAACTTCCCCTGCATCCTTTATTTTTTAGGTACTTTCATTCCCATATCTGTATTTGAAAGATTAAATATGGTTGGAGTCATATACACGGGAAAAAAAAAAAAAAAAACCTCATCAACTATTGCACAACTTTAGCCTGACCAAGTGCTTGGCTACCGGGTGCATGATTTAGTTTTGTGTTGGATTTGATTTCAAGAAATTTTTTATTTATATATTATAAATATTCCAAGACCATAGATGTTGAGAAAAACTAGGGAAAACAGAATCAGGTTTTATTTTATAATGTTTTCTCTTATTATATTGACAATTCTTGTGATATAATGTTAGTCCATCATCATGTCAATAGCCATTTACGTTTCCATGTCACACTCTAGTTGGGTTCATCCTATGTGTATTTTCCAAATCATTAGTGACACAATAGTAGCCACATCCATTGACATGTCATGTAGCACTTCACACTTTGGGTGTGATAATCCCAAGTGGTTCCATGTGACCACCATGTGTTCTACACTACTAGCATCTTAATGTGAGTCTTTTCGAAACATATTCTATGAAGCATCCCACAACCTAAAAATCCATCTAAATACAAAATAATTCAAATACCAAGGGCTCAAGTCTCATGTTTCCCTACTTGGAATATCTACAAACAAAACTTGGGTTGTGTGCTAGTTCATTTTCCACTCAGCTACATGCACCACTAAACAACACCACTTAGTAGCATAGACCTACCAAAAACACACATGTTTTAAACTTTCTACTGGTTCCTTTCTCCAACCAATATGCAACTCAGGTTGAAGAGTGACCTTAATTACATGCTCAAAAACCCCAAAACTATCCCCATGACAAAGTTCAATTTGTTACAAGAAAATCTACATCCTTATTCACCATGAACCAATCACGCAAATTTATGTGATCCACCAATTTCTTATGCCTTCTCCTCTCCATATGCTTGGCTATATATATGAGGTGTATGGAGAGAAAAGGTTCACGTCCCTTCAAGTCCTACGGGGTGGACACAGGACACCTATGCAAGTTGACTCACTAAAATTCTTTGGACGACAAACATCTCCTCCATGCAATATACATAACCATTTGCTCAAGCGTTGTTTGTGGTGTGCCTTTAACTATCTGTACCCACTTGCACACATACTAATTCATGTTCTGGGGTTCTCACCCAAACTCATTCACCAATTCATGATGTGGGTCATTATTATAAATAGTTGTGCTCATACTTAACTCATCTAAGTCCTCTTTTCACAGTAAATGTTATTCGCCAATTTCTCTATTCCTTCTCTGTGCACTTTGACCATTCTCATTTCGACAATGTGAGAAGACTAAAGTTTCTTAAACCTTATTCCTTCATACTCAGGGAATTTTTTTTCCACTGGCTTCTTTCTCTCTATCCAAATTTCATAAGGAGATGGGGAAGTATGATGTGATCCTCCACTCAAGCTACCCACTCTAACTTCAATGCTTATAGGCATAGGCCACTACTTCAATAGGTAGATAGTTATGAAAATTAAGGGTGCTTTATATGGGCTTGCTCATCCAAATCCATAGGGAAAGCAACCAATATGAAATAGGCATTCAATGTCCATGGAATAACCCATCATAGGATTTCCCTCTTATAAATTTGTGTTTTCATTATGACTAATGTGTTGTCCTTGATGGAAACATATTTGATAAAGATGTCAACATTATCGTAAAAGGATAATTATGTGGGTTGGTACAAATGTTACAAAAGTGATGAACATAGAAATGACATATCAAAGACATATGGATGTTGAATATGAAGTTTGGGAAAGTATACGTGGATCCTATGTAGAATGGTTATGTAGATACACAATTACTGTGAAGAAAAGTCACGTACAGAATGTGTACCATGGTAACTTGAATACCTGGGACCTTTACCATGGTATTGGCCCATAGTAATGAATGTTACAATAGTTATTTGACCCCATCAAATAATACCAACAGAATTACTAATGGATTTGCCGAAGGTATTGGTTAAGGCTAAAGCTATATAAGGAGATGAATATCAAAGTGTTAAGTGTGCAAGTATTGTGTTGTCTATGAATGATTTTATCTGAAACATGTGTGCACTTGGGAGCAACCAAAAGACTCAGATCTAAAAGATATAAAATATGTTGACATGTATACTTAATTGATTTACTTACTACAAATGTCTAATATTGATAAAACAATGATTCTATGATCTAAACAATTCATCCAGAATTCTGTAGTATTATCAGTGAAGGTTGCAGACAGTGAAATTGTGTTTGCAACAATTTTTTTTAGATCTATATGCATGTATGTTTGGGCATAGTCGTGTACATACAAATATCCACCTTTGAAGGGTCGAATATATATTATGCGAAATACTTTTCAGTGTGTGCATATCTGTAAGTGGGTGTTGTGCAAGGTAAGCACGTACATACGCTAATATTCCTTATGGAAATCACATACCTAAATGAGGGTTTGATATGTTGATTGATGCTTACAGTTGATGTTATCTAGTTTACTTGTTGTTTTCTTTCAATGATGTATTTATCATGATTAAGGTGATTTGTTTGAATTTTTCAAATTTAATGGGAGAGAAGTGTGACTGAGTGTATTACCTGTGATTGGTTCAAAAATATGTGATGGATTATATGATCTGTAGCTGGTTAAATGGTTTATGCATGGTTCAAATGACTTAAGTGTACAATATTCTTCGAATTTTATGTAGGTGTTATACATAAAAGTGTGTATATATGCAAGTCTTGTTTAGTATAAATGCATACATAATTTGATATTAATTGTTTCTTGTTGGGCTCTACATTCAGTTACTTGATACATCATAATTTCATTTGACTTATTGTGTGACAATGTCTTAGATTCAGTGCTTCAATTTTTTAAGGATTATGGTTGATATGGTTCTAGTTTGAAAATGTAATGAAAGGTGGCCTACAAGTTTTTTCATGATTATTTGATAGGTGGATCCAATCTGAAACATTATGAAAAGCGGTCCACAAGGGGATGAATGTAGAAGCCTTCTGAAATGGTGTAGGATCCAGTAAACAAGTTCAGGGGGTTGTAGCTCCCTTCAAGTGGGTGCTAGAGAACGAGAGCCTTCTGCAGGTGGGTTCCTATGTATTGGTTAGAGTCTACACAAATACAATATTGTAAGATTTTTTTCCTTTATAATAAAAGAAGAAGACAAAGATGACGACAATGGTGGTTTTCTCCCACATTGGGTTTCCACCTAAAATCCTAGTGTTCATGTGTGTTGATATGTTTTTTGTGTGTTGATGATCTATCAACTCTTTACTACTACTTAATGAATGAATAATGAAGTAATGATGCATTGGTTAAAGATGAACAATTATTAAAATTAATGATAAACCAGTTATTTGGATATACACAGTTTGCATTGATCACAATTACGTACATATGTTGGTTTCCTAAACGACAGTAGCATACATAAATCAGAATAAGAAATTGAAAAATTGAAGTGTGTAAAATAATGACTCACCTCCCCCCCCCCCAAGTACTTTTCCTAATAATTAGTTTCAGAGCAGGCCCCTTAGAAAAAGCTTGATCGCTTAAAGGGAGATCCATCAAGATGAGAATTCAAGAGGATTATCTTCTATCTGGCCACCCCTGCTTAATGGAACTAACTTGGTTTTTTGGAAATTCAGAATGACAACATATTTGCAGTCACTTGGAATCAATGTTTGGGAAATCATTGAAGGAGGTTATCAATATCCATCCTCCATTCCCATAAATGACGCAGGGAAGAAACAATTTGAGACCAATGAAAAGGCAATCAGTGTTGTCTTAGGAAGTTTGGAAGAGTCAGAATTTGTGAAGGTTATTTAGTTGAATACCACAAAATCTATATGGGACAATATTATCCAAAGCTATGAAGGTGACACTAAGGTAAAGAGCTCTAAACTTCAAACATTTAGAACTCAATATGAGACTCTCAGAATGCATAATGATGAAAGTATTGCAATTTTTTTCCTTAGGGTAGATGAGATTGTTAAGTAAATGAAAAAACTTGGTGATGAAATAAAGGATTTGGTTGTGGTTGAGAAAATTCTAAGATCTCTAACCCAAAATTTCAATTCCAAAGTCTCTTCCATTGAAGAAATGCAAGATTTTAAGAACCTCACTATTGAACAACTCCATGGGATATTAACAACTTATGAAACGAGAAAAGGGGGTCCATCAGATATCATAGAATCAAAATTCAAATCTACATATAAAGGAAAGGAAAAGGAAGAGCTTAAGGAAACAAGTTACATTTCAGATGAAGAAGAACCAAATTTCGTGAACAAACTCCAAGTAAGAACTGACAATTTTAGAGGTAAGCTTCCTTTCAAATGCTTTGCATGTGGAAGGGTTGGTCACTACTCTACTAAATGTCCTTATAAAGAAAATCATGATCAAGGGAAGAATTATTCAATAGGGAATGTTAAAGGAAGGTTTGATAACAAGAAGCATTTTTATATTCACTAATACAATGAATATTCTTCCAATAATGAGGATGTTGAATCTGATCAAGCTTGTCAATTGCTTATGGAATTTGAAGAAAAATATGTGTAGATGAATTTGATTATTCTTTTATGGATGCTCTAGAAGAAAATGATCTTTGTAAGGAAAATACTCTTATTGAAGAAATAACTCAGATAAAAAATTGTCTAGAAGAAGCTAAATTAGTTGAAGAAGTTTTGAAGAAACCAGTTCTAGAAAAGGAAAGGCATAGTGAAAGTATAGAACTTGAAATAGTGGGTCGAAGAAAGGAAATTGAGAAAAAAATTGCTCTAAATCTTAGATTTTCTAAAGGATCTAAGAGTTTAGAATAAATCATTAAAGTGAAATGCTCTCCTCTAATTAAGATAGGTATCAGATACAATTCAAATGGTGAATGATAAAAAAATATAAAATCTTCTAAAATAGGTACAAGAAGCTACCTCAATGCAATAAAAGGAAGCAATCATCAAAATTATAGGTCTCGGCAAAAGAATGAGGTATCAAATATCTCTCAAGAAAAATAACCTTACCATAATCAAAGGGGAAGCTACTCAAAAAGGTATTAAACTCCCAAGGTAGTCCTACTTCAATGGTCAATGAATCACTTGACATAATTTTTGTCACAAAGTTTTTTAGTGTGTCGCTTATAAAACTATTATGACTAGATAAGCAAGAAAACCAAAGAATGAGATTGGGGCAAAGAAATATTGTTATAATGTTTTCTCACCTCTTTAAGATGAAATTGAATGTTCTCTTTTGAATAACTTTGGTGATAAAGAAACTAAATAGAGAAGAAGAACGGGACCATCTTACCAGCATGAGCAGAATACAATAACACCTAAGGTATGGAAAAAGAAAACTATAGTATCTAAAAATTGTGGTCTAGCTTTGTATGCAAGAGATTAAGAAAATATATGGTACATTGGTAGTGGATGTTCGAAGCATGTGACTGGTGAAAAAGATAAGTTTATGTATCTTAATGAAATAAGTAGAGAAAAGAATGTAACTTTTGGTAATAACTCACCTGTTGCTATCAAGGGAAAGGAATCGTGTTGTTAAAGAAAAAGGTTAAAGCTAGATAAGTTTTATTTGTTGATGGATTAAAACATAACTTGTTGAGTATTAGTCAAATGTGTGACCAAGGGAATTAAGTTTTTTTCACATCAAAGAACTTTGTGGTAAGAAATTTTGACATAGGTGAACTCATAATAAAGGGAAAAAGAACTCCATGCAATGACTATGTCTTGGAAGTTGGCCAAGAACATTGTTACTTAAAAAAATATGAAGAAAGTTAGCTTTGGCACAAAAGGTTGGGACAGCTTAGCTTTCCTCAATTAAACAAATCAAGAAAAATGGGAGAAGTTCATGAGTTATCCAACATCTCTCCACCTAAAAATAGCATATGAAAATCATGTCAATTTGGTAAGCAAACAACAGTGCAATTTAATGCTAAAGAAGGTACTTCAAGTAAGCCACTAGAACTTATTCATATTGATTTGTGTGGTCCTATGGGAAAGAATTATCCTTGTGGTGAAAAATACTTCATAGTATTCAATGATGACTTTACAAGGAGGTATTTGATTGGCTTACTAAAATATAAAGATAAAGCATTTTATAAATTTAAAGTATTTAAGGCTCTGGTAGAGAATGAGTTAAATTTGAAAATCAAATGTCTTAGATTTGATAGAGGAGGAGAATTTATATCAAATGAGTTTTTCAATTTCTGTGAACGAAATGGCATCAATATATAAATATATATAATATATATATATATATATATATATATATATATATATTATATATAGCTAAGACTACTCAACAAAACAGAGTAGCAAAAAGAAAACAGAAAAATCCAACAAATGGCACGTGCCATGATTGATGAGTCAGGAAGCCTATATACCTTATGGGGGGGAGCAACACATACAACCATGAATATTCTTAACAAAGCTCATCTTCGAGTAAATAGTGATAAAAATCCATATGAGTTATGGTATGGTAAGCCTGCAACTGTTAAACACTTTAGGGTTTTTGGAAGCAAATGTTACATAAATAACAGTGATGATAAGCTTTGAAAATTTGAATCTAGATCTGGTGAATGAATCCTTCTTGGATACTCTTTTAGAAGCAAGGGATATAAATGTTATAATAAAAGGCTTCAAAAAATTGTTGAATGCATAGATGTTGTAATTGATGAAGCATCCACTAGTACCAAAAGGGATGAACCAATAGATGATGAACCTCTCCCTACTACAATCCAAAAGGTTGTGGGAGAAGGAAATAGAGATGAATTAGAAGAAAGAAGTGAATATACATATACATCAGAAAAGACTCCTTTAAGGTATGTTTAGCAAAATCATCCTAAATCTCAAATTATAGGTGAAAAGGAAGAAAGAATACAAACTAGAAGAACTCTTGTTGGAACTTCTAGCTACCTATCCTTACTATCCACAATTCAACCTCAAAATGTGAATCAAGCAAGCAAACATGAATGTTGGGTTAAGGAAATGCATGAAGAACTTGATCAAATAGAAAAGAACCATACATGGGAATTAGTACCAAGGCCTGTTGGCTTGTTGGTGCCTGACCCAGGTTCAAAGATGATTTAGCCAAACAAATCCTGATACTACTGGCCCTTCTGGCAATAGTCCATGAACCACAGACTGAGGTCTCAACCAAAGTAGTATGGGAGGGTGCTAGAACTAGGTTTCCACACCCTGGGGATGTCTGATGGGTTCCAAGTGGTCCATAGTTTGACCCTGCATGCACGTCACTACGCGCAGTTATCAATACCTCGCAGCCTATGATGTTGTCTTTGCGCAGCCCTACTCGGGGGCCGAACAATGTTATTACCCAAGGCCTTATTAGTAACCCTAAATTAGTTCTTTAACTTAGCTTATATGTATGCTTTCAGTTAAAATTCTCTCTATTATTCTTCCTCCTCAGTTATGGACTCAACTTTTCCCTCTACACTCAGCTGTAGGGCCCCACGCACAGCTGCGGACTCTACTAGGCCTCTGCACACTCAGCTGTAGAGCCTCTTACTACTACTACGACCCAAGATACTTAGATTCTTGCTCTATGCTCACTATCTTATTCTATCTATCAGATTCCATCCCTTTCCTTCCTTTTTTTACAACTTAGAGCCTCACTTTATTTATACAATCCCATGGTTCACAGATCATGGGTAGGCCACACTACATTCAAAAACTAGGGTGGTCAGCCCTATCACTCTAACATACACTTTGCGCTCCACGCCCTCAATTCGCTGAGTCTTTACAATAATATTACTCAAAACTTGGGCTTTGAGCCCCAAAAGATGTTGTGGGGGGATTCCATGCCCAATAGGCCCCCAACACAAACATCATAACTCACCCTCGAGTCACTTTGTCAGTGCGGCGATCTTGGCACATAGTCCCTTCAGCTGGTCTCGAATGGCCTTGATGTCTACAGGACACTCGGCTACTGCTTGCTGAACCTGATACATTCATTCCTCTATGTCTAAATTGTGTCCTTACATTTGTACCAGCATCTGTTGCGTATGTTTATAGTCCCATGCTCTTGTCTGGCTCCTCGGGTCGTGAAGACTGTGCTTTGGCCAGTTAGTAAGATAGTCGGCCCACCAATGTAGGGCTTCAAGTAGCTGTCGTTTACTTTGCCTAGGAAGGGTTCTCCATTTAGTTTGACTAGATGGACCACACCTCCATCTGTGACCTCCTTAACCAGATATGGTCCCAGCCAGTGCATTCTGAATTTTCCCAGAATTTTTTCAAACTTACTGTCATACAGCAGCACTAAGTCGTTTACCTTGAAGTTGCACAACTTGATATTGCAGTCGTGCTAGGATTTTTCATATTTCTTTTGTACCTGCTGATGAAATCTAGCCAAAAACCATTCTTCCTTAAGTTCTTCTAATTGTGCAAGCCTTTCATCCAGAGCTTCGCAGTCCATCATCCCTATGAGCGTTGCTATTCGCAGACTAGGTACAATATATTCCATCGACATGACAGCTTCCACGCCATAAACTAACCAAAAAAGTGTCTGTCTCGTCATTTTCTTGCACATTGTCCTATAAGCCCATAGCATGGTAGGTACACGCAGGTCCCAATCATTTTGCTACGCATTGCACACTTTGGTCAGCACCATCTCTAGTATTTTGTTGAATGCCTCTACTGTCCCATTAGCTTTTGGGTGGTACGATGTACTTTTCTTATGATACACTTCGAACTCTTCGGTGAGTGCGCTGATGGTTTCTGTTATGAAACCAGCTCAAGAAAAGATAGAAAAGATAGATCAATGCCTTAGAATTCAGCCTCTTCGAGGGGGCAACCTCCTTTACATTACATAAATGAACAATTCTTCGATGATACAAATGAAAAGACCTCTTTCTATATATAGGAGTCTAAGGGGTCATAACATAATCAGAGCCGACATAACAATAATAATGTAAGGGCACAATAATAAAAATAGTGGGCTTCTATGGGGGACAATAGTAACAATATGGGCACTACATGGGTACATCAATATAATAAGTGGGTTGTACTAATAACAATAAGGGGTTACACTAGTAGTATAGGGGCCTAACATGCCCCTCTCCTTCCAAAAGCGTTGTCCTCAACGCTTGAGTAGTTCTTGATGCTTCTGTATAAAATT
>APFE031750340.1:437308-474049 GCA_000404065.3 Pinus taeda
ATAGTGGGCTTCTATGGGGGACAATAGTAATAATATGGGCACTACATGGGTACATCAATATAATAAGTGGGTTGTACTAATAACAATAAGGGGTTACACTATTAGTATAGGGGCCTAACAGTTTCATTCAAGAAATGTGTTTCATGATCACTCAATAAGATTTTCGGAAAGCCAAATCAGGTCAACATGTTTTCCAACAAAAATTTTGCAGCCATAGTGGTCATGTAGTCTTTGACTGGCTGTGCTTTCGCCCATCGTGTCAGGTACTCCGTCGCAGTGATGATGTAGTATGCGCTCATTTTTCCCTGAGGTTTTATCGGTCCCACAAAGTCGATTTCCCATTTTTCAAATGGTTGCAGTGTCATTTGTGTATTTAATGACATCTCGTCCCTCAGCAATGGTTTTCCAATCCTTTGACATATATCACAGGCCTTACAGTGCACTTTTGAATCCTGGTGTAGGGTTGGCCACCATAACCCTACGCGCAGAATCTTCTATATGGTCGCACGTCCTGCATAGTGTCCTGTTGTAGTACCCCCATGTACTTACACGAGGATCTAACTTCGTTCAAATTTAGGTACGTATCTTTGCAATATCTCATCATTTCCCATTTTGTATAGGGGCCCTGTGATGACAGAAAAATCTGTCATGCGCACCACCAATTCCTTCTTCTTTTGGACAGAGTATTCCTTCGCTGTAGTCCCTATTGTCAAAAAATGGATTATATCTTCGAAGTGCCCATCTGCGATGCACACCGCAAAGTGTTGTGCATCAAGTAGTCCCTCCTCCAAATTAGTGGGTTCCTCAGCCGTCTCAATTTGTGATAAGTGATCTGGTCCTACGTTCAGGCATTCTGGCTTTACTATGACCTCAAAATCATATTCTTGGAACAATAAGAGCCACCTGCATATGCACCCCCCCAACATAGGCTTATTGACCAACTATTTCAGCACAAAATGGTCGGTATACATCTTGAAATGTCCTCCAAGTAAATAGTGTTGGTATTTTTGGAGCACATACACCATCGCCAACCCCTCGTGCTCGGTGGCGGAATAGTGCTTATCTACTTTGGACAACGTCCAACTTGCAAATGTGATAGGGTGACCCAAGCCTTCACTACCCTCTTGTGTGAGCATTGGTCCCAGCACGATACACGACACATCAACATGGACATGAAACTCCACATCCCATTTTGGGAAGATCAAGATTGGAGCGGAGGCCAACTTTCCCTTCAGGACATCCAAACTCTTCATACAATCATGATTGCAGCAAAATGTAACATCCTTTTTCAATAATTTTTCCATCGGTGCGATGATTTGGGCATAGCTTTTGATCAACTTTTTGTAGTATCTAGTGTGTACCAAGGTAGTGCACAGTTGTTTAACACTTTGCAGTGCTTCCAAATTTAGAAAGAAGCAATCTTTACAGGGTCCAGCATTAGTCGTTGTTTGCAGACCACATGTCCCAACAGGTTTCCAAAGGGAACATAGGTGTCATTCAGCTTCTTGAGGTCCATGCATATTCTTATTTCACCCTTCTATTTTTTCTCCTACACCACCATAGGACTCACCCAGACGGATTCTTCCACTAGCTCAATAATTCCGACTATGAGAATTTTGTCTAATTCTTCGCGGACCTTTTCCTTATATTTTGGATATAAGTGGTAAGGTTGCTTCTTAAGCAGCTTCGCATTGGGTTTCAGGGTGATCTTCATCATCCCTAAGTCACCAATGATCCCTTTTAGGTCTGAAATTTTGGTCGGCAACAAGCCTTGGTATTCGTGGACTAACTCAATGACCTTATCTACCATGGCATCATCCCAATAGTCCCCAAGCATTGTATACTTTGGCACCACCTCCATTCCAACGTTTACCTACTTTGTTTCTAGCGGCGTGGTGATGTCAAGATCCTCAATCGATGGTCCTCGAACCTCATGACAGCCTTCCATTTCTGGAATGTTAATATTTCATGGGTCCTCGTCATCCTCCTCAACATTTACATTGTAACACTCCAACGTGCAGCTTAGCTGTGTTGCCCATTTTGATTGAAATACTTCCATTCACTCCTAGGGTATTTTGAGGATAGCTACTTTTACTGCCTATACCACATCGTCAATAGTATCCCACCAATGATCTTCAAATGTGAAAGTTAATAGAAATCCCTCACAAAAGATATCCCATTCTCTTGTACCATGGCGGAGCTTCGTCTTAGTATGCCAATTCATGGGTATGACATCCAAGGTATGCTAGAACAAATGTACCCTTTCAGGTTATGGCTCTTCCTTGGAGACCTTTGTCCATTTCGTGAGGTGTATACATGGATCATCCTATCCGTCATACTTGTTTTCTCACTGCATTTTTGGTTTCCCAAATCATAGGCACATCATCCTTCCACATCCACACCAGTCCTCAAAGTTTCTCTGATGTGTACCCCACCACCTTGCGGGCATCGTGCGTAGTTCCCATTTCAGAGCATTGAACTGCTATTGTTCAGGCACTGCGCTTTCAAATTTGTTCAGGAATTCATCCACCACTGTCAATCCATCATACACAGACAAATCTCTTAACTCTGTTGTTACACAGCAGAGTGATCTTACCATCATGTCGCAATTGAGTGTGGTTACCTCATGTAATCGGTTCTGCCATCATTCTATTTCCTCAACTAAATCTGATGTGTCGGAGCTTTCGTGCTCCCACAAAATCCTGCCATCCACTGTAGGATGCACCCAATCCTATTCTCAAGTGGTTATCTTGTAGATACAATCAAGCTCATCATCACTGTCATCATTACACACTAGCTCTGTGTAGCGCACTCCTTCCGCAAGGTCTAAAGGCACCACTATGCATAGTGACTTTTTCTTAAAAATCGTTTTGTGCTTCTTTAGATTTATTACTACCATTCATATCAGTGGTCCATTCTATTCCCAGTAGTGTGGGATAGGGATTGTTGTCATTGACAATCTCTATTACCTTGAAATCTGCAAGCGCGCTCGCACCTTCGATGTCTATTATTATCCCCTGCAATCTTCCCATCAGTAGGATCTTATGTTGGTTCGCCATCCATAATTGAATAGGGGACCATTGCAACGCGGGCCTACCCATGCACTCCCATGTCTGTTTTGGCAGCACATTTGCATCCGATTATAGATCCAGAATTACTTGATCCATTTCATACTCCCCGATTTGCACAGTCAATCTCATTTCCCTTCATATTCATGATGTGTGCTTTCCGAGCTTCCAGACTACGCACAGTTCTCCTGACCCAGCACATCTAGTGATAAATTCCTGTAGCCCTTTCACAACCTTACTATCACACAACAGTTTTATACATGTCTCCAGAAAGGTAGTGATCATTGAAGGATCCATCTTCGGCTCTAGTTGATCCTTACTACTTGAAGTGGAGGCCTCTATGAAGCTCTTCTTAGCTTCCATGAATGTCTCCTTTGCACGATCGAAATCAAATTTAGGTTCCTTTGTAGGAGCCTTACGAACCCACGCACTTTATTTAGGCTGCTTACCTCTGTCATCTCCTGTCGTGAAACTGGTTCTGAGCACTATGTTTACATTCGAGTCCTCTTTGCACGGCTTAGACCTCATCATTTTCAAATTTTGAGTCGAGGGAGGTTGGAGTATCCCTTTTTCACGTAGCCTCACTATCAGTGTAGGGTAGTCCTCTATCTCATGATCAAACTGAGTATAGTATAAAAATGATGCTCTCATCGGGTTCGTACAATCACGGGCATAGTGCCCTGGCCCTCCGCAATTGTAACAAATTAGTTGTATGTGACCCCTTCTTGGTCCAATTCCAACTCGACCCCGTCCGCACCCTTGAAATCCAGCTCGTTCCATTGCTGCATTTGGGTCGATGGCTCGTGTTTCAGCCTACACTCTGTAGGCAAGAGTTCAATCCATCATTAGTTCATAACTTCTGCAGGTGTGCTCATCATGGCCTACTGACCTGCAAAATTTACAAAACAATTGTTGGGATGTCTGTGTATACTTCTGTAATAGATGACAATTATCCATAGCATGTTTTCCTCCTATCTGACAAATCATGCACCATAATGTAGGCACCGCACTCGGTCCTGCTTGTGCCTCTAGTCTTAATGGCATCAACCCTCCTCCCGCCAAGTAATTCGCAAAGACTGGGACATCCAATCAGAAATTTTGTAGTTGCACGTGGATTTGTTGGACTCCCAGGCTAGGATCTTGTATTGGGGTCTCATGCAGTCTCATTACAATCTCCAAAGCTTCGGCCTGGGTGGATAACTTCTATTGTGACAGTGCCATCATTAGGTGCATCATTAGTGATGCTACAAACCATGTGCGGTACTACCAATATCCCATGGGGTCTCACCTGGAAGCATCAGAATCTCCTTAAACCCGATAATCGATTGTGTCTCCGACTTTGGCCTGCTAAATTCCCTATTCAGCGCGGCCTGGATATCTATGATCCCTATATTCAGATGGTCATTAGAATGCTTAATGTACCACGTCAGTGCGCGATCCTACAACATGCTCACTAGTGTTGCCTTCTTTATATTTTCATCCATGACTTCTTGTGCTTCCCATACGGCCGTTACCACGAACCAAAATTGGTCTGGATCTTCATTCCCTACTCCCCTGAATACCAGCAATATTATCGTGCTCGCCATATTGAACTGTGGTGGTGGCGGAGGTGGTGTGGGCAGAGATGGAGGTGAAGATGGTGAGACTGGTGGCAGTGTAGGTGGAGGTGGTAGGCGCGGAATTCATTTCCTTATCAGACTAACCGCATTTCTTGGAGAAACTTTCATGAACTCTTCCTCACTTTCCCACCAAGGCGAAATCAGGGGGCTATTTTCTATCTCTGCGCTACCTTCGTTTCTATAGATCCTCCCACTTCATGTAGCCCCAAACATCAATTTATTCACATAACTCGCTTTTCACACAATAACATCTTAATCCAATTGTTAAAAGATTTAATGTACTTACCTCACAGTCCTTTGAGGAAGCATCGTTCCACCTTGCTGTAACTGACTATCATTTCTACAACGAACTCCGTGATAAACCCCCCTATAATTCGATCGAGCCAATGGTCCATGACGTGCACTAATTTTGGAGTCCACACAATTGGTTTGTCGAGTGTACACCTTCCCTAACTGTATGTTAGCTTCGTGATCCACTCATACAACTCTGAGGGAAAGGATGCAAAGAAAATTTCATGGATTTTCGCATATAAGTAGCACTCCAAACACTGTTCCTTTGATACTCACAGATTCTTGTTTTCCTACGCCATGAACTCGTGCATCTTTCTATCTAATCACCCTTCAATTTATTTCTTCATTGGATTCCAATGACATGACATTAGACATCCATTATGCAGATCCCAGTCCCAGCAATGGAACCATTTGTTGGCTTGTTGGGGCCTGACCCAGGTTTGGAGATGATTTAGCCAAACAAATCCCAGTACTACTAGCCCTTTCGGCAACAGTCTACGAAGCACGGACTGAGGTCTCACCCAAAGTAGTATGGGAGGGTGTTAGAACCAGGTTTCTGCACCCTGGGGATGTCTGATGGGTTCCAAGTGGTCCGCGGTTTGACCCTACGTGCACATCGCTATGCGCACATATCAGTACCTCGTAGCCTGTGATGATGTCTTTGGGTAGCCCTGCTCAGGGGCCGAATAGTGTTATTACCCAAGGCCTTATTAGTAGCCCAAAATTAGTTGATTAACTTAGCTCATCTGTATGCTTTCAATTAAACTTAACAATATTCACCATTCATACAAAGGCACGCAGTAAATAAATAGTATAATTGCAATTGATATCAAACATGTAATAACTTAAGAATAGAGGCACAGAATTTAGATAAAACTTCTCTCTATTATTCTTCCTCCTTGATTACAAACTCAACTCCGCCCTGCCCACTCAGCTGCAGGGGTCCGCGCACTCAACTCCAGACTCTACTAGGCCTTTCCGAACTCAGCTGCAAAGCCTCTTCCTACTACTATGACCCAAGATACTTAGACTCTTGCTCTATGCTCACTATCATATTCTATCTGTCAGATTCCATCCCTTTCCTTCCTTTTTTTTACAACTTAGAGCCTCGTTCTATTTATATAATCCCATGGTCCGTGGACCATGGGTAGGCCCATGCTACATTCAAAACTTGGGCTTTGAGCCCCAAAACATGTTGTGGGGGGATTCCATGCCCAACAAGGCCTCATGATAAACATGTTACTGCTGCAAAATGGGTGTTAAAAAAAAAACTGAATTAAAATGGAGAGGTAATTTGAAACAAAGCAAGACTTGTATGCAAAGGCTATCCTCAACAAGAAGGGATATACTTTAAAGAAACATTTGCACATATAGCTAGACTTGAATCCATAAGAACGATTCTGGCATTTTCAAGTTTTCATAACTTTAAAGTATATCAAATGGACATTAAATTTGTATTTTTGAATGGGGATCTAGAAGAATAAGTCTATATAGAACAACGTGAAGGTTTCATTCTTAGCAATGATAAAAATATTGTGTGCAAACTTAAAAAGGCATTGTATGGATTAAAGCAAGCTCCTCATGCATGGTATTATCGTCTTGACAGGTACCTTCAGAAACAAGGGTTCAAAAAGGAGTCTGTAGATAGCAACCTATATATTAAAATGGATAAAGATAAACTTTTGATAGTTCTTGTTTATGTAGATGAAAACATATTTGGAAGTAATGTAGAATCTATGAGTCAAGGATTTGCTTAGTTATGCAACAAGAATTTGAAATGTCTCTACTTGATGAAGTCTTCAATTTCAATAAACTAAGAATGGTATCTTTCTTTCTCAAGCCAAGTACCTCAAATATATTTTTCATAAATATACAATGGAAGACTATAAGTTGGTATGCACCCCAGTGGTAACAGGATGTAATCTTAGTCAAAATGATCATTCTCTTTTAGTTAATCAACTAGAATAGAGATCTATCATTAGCAGCTTGCTCGACCTTACAAGTATGAGACCAAAAATTATGCATGTAGATGGAATTGTTATGTGATTTCAAGAAAATCCTAAGGAAATTCATCTGCAATAAGTTAAGAGAATATTCAAGTATCTACAAGGAACTCAATATTTTGGTCTATGGTGCCATAATTTTTCCTACAATGTCTATCAGTTGTAACATATGAATTTTTTTGTGAACGTGCACACCCACAAAGAGTGCAAGGGAGATACAAGTTCCCATCATTGACCCCTTGCTGATTAGTTTGCCATCTAATGTTTTTTGACATTCTTCCCAACCACAAAAAAAATTATATAAAACAAAATTTGTTTTTCTCCCATGAAAAAAGACGTTATAAACTTTTAGAGTTATTGTAATTATAGAAAATATGACACAAAATATCTTACATACGAGATATTTATATATTTATTTATTGTCTAAATTATGATGTTAGATGGTTAGTCAAAGAAAAAGACGACTAGTAAAACAAACGATCAAATTTTCAACAAATACTAACTCGATATAGATTTTACATTGGAATTTCAATGTGATATAAAAAATTCATATAATAATTAGAAGGAAAATTCAATCTATCATCAATATTCCAACACCCTACATATATGTCATTAGAATTCTGACAAACATGAGGAATTTACATAAACAAAATTTTTAAAAATGACATTTTTCTTTTCCTTTATGATAGTATCGGCCATATCGTCTGACTATGTCGTTAGAATTTAGTCCTATATGTAATAGTGTATGATGAAGATATGTACAACATTATATCAAAATCATATAAGAACATGGGATGAAAATATTAAATATATTCAACACTCTTCTAACAAAGCAATCCATTATTCTATCGGTATGTCTCCTTTTGAATATTACTTTACATATTTTCCAACTTCACCTATACATGTTGTATATGGATAGGAAGGAGGAGTGAGGGAAGAAATTATAGGAGAACAATTGAAAAAGAGATATTTGTTAAAAATATCACGAAGATCCATCTGCAATTATAAGAGACAGTGAAAAAAACAAAAGAAAAGTAAAAGGCTCAACATGATTACTATAGAACTAGGAAATCATTCGAACTGGAACATAGTGTTATTTATAGTTGAATAAGGAAATGCTACATGATTATAGTAAGAAGATGAAGGATCTATATTATGGTTCTTTTGGTGAACTAAAAGGTGGGTGATAATAGATAGAGACTTAATATACCCCCGTAAATCCAGATTTACTCAATAGTGAATGTAGAAAAAATTAAACTTGAAGAGAATTTCATGTTAGGTCAAGAATATAACTATTAGGTCCTACCTACCATAGAGGAAATAACACTAGGATATTAGGTGAAGTTGCAAGAAGATATAATTTTACAGAAGAGGCCCAAAACTACCAGAAAAAGGCATCATGACCTTAGGTAGAATGGGTTGATAGGACAACTTCCAGGAAGAGAAAAATTATACTCCAAGGAGAGAGTAGAGGAAACTTTTATCACCTCATTTACTAATTTTTTTCAGGAAAACAGATCCTCCCTCAATAGGGAGGTATGATTTTTAATGGATCAATATCTAATTTCCATTTATATTGGTACATTTTTGGGTAAAAACAAATAGGAATTGAATTGTAAGGGGCAGTCAAAGGTAGGTCCCAATTTGGAAATTTGATGATTAGAACCTTCCTAGACCATTTTGAGCCATCCAATGAAAAATAATGGGGTCTAAAAAGAATTATTAACTGGATTATAATGGAAATTTAAAGGTAGGTCCTAATTTGGATATTTGATGACTAGAACCTTCCTGGACCATTTTGAGACATCCAATGCAATTTTTTTGGGGTCAGAAATTTATGTCCATAGCTCTCGAGTATACAATGTTGTTATGAACATTAATACCATTCCAAGAGTTTCAAAATTTCCTCAACTGCAACTCATATGTAGAAGTTATGTGTTTCAAAAGTTGACCAACCTTGTAGACTACCATAGTAATAACTAAATGTTATGCTAGCCCCCATAACTCACATGTGGGACTATCAACATGAGGAATTTCAAGAAGATTCTAGAAGGTCCAAACCTTATTAGTAATTGAGGATCAAATATTGCATAACCCTTATCATACATGACGATAAGACTATGTTAAATATGTTGGACATTGGATAAACCAATGCTCCCCATGTGTTTCACAACATGGACTAACCACCTCTCATGAATCCTTATCTTTGGTGATGTGATCGTTGAATAAAACTTGTGGGTTTTGGTCTAATGGAAATCATGATTCCCAATAAGTGGTATCAGGGCACAGGTCACTTGTTCGATACACACTCAGCTCACATTGGGGGGGAGATTTTTTGGCATTGGATAAACCAATGCTCCCCATGTTTTTTGCAACATGGACTAATCACCTTCCGTGGATCCTTATCTCTGGCGATGCAATCGTTAACTAAAACCTGTGGGGTTTGGTCTAACGAAAATCATGATTCCCAACAAAATATTGAGGTACTAGGAGGAGAAATGGTTCCGTCCTTTAGTCTTGTGTTTGTTCCATAGTTGAGAAGGCATCTATATTTTTATTTGAGAGAATAATGGAGGAGGAAGAATATTTTATGGTAGTTGTTCAAGCCATAGTTTCATTGGAAACTACATAGTGAGTTATCCTTTTTTTTAATTACATTTTTGTAACTAGATAAAAGAGAGAAGAGGATAAGATTTTCTCCCATTTCCAAATGCCCATGATACATATTTTGTTTAATTGTGTGGAAAGTTTGTTTATCATCTTGTTCTTTAATTTTTGAATTTTACTTATTTCATAAATTCAAGCACTAAGGTAGCACTAACTAATCTAATATATAATGAAATAAATTGCAAAATATAAAATTTAATAATATTTTAAGGTCTATTATGACAAGTTTTTCTAGTGTATTATCCAGGGTAGTTTGTAGATCATATAAAATATTTCAATGTATATTTTTCCATGCTTACGATAGATAGTCTTTGTTAAATTCCCATGGACCTTGTTATACTTCCCTAGCCATTTTAAATATTAAAAGACCCATCAATGTCGCTAAAGGAATTATGATATCCCTTCCTAAACAACGAGTAATGGAAATATTCCAAAGATATCTAATTTTTTGTAGATTGTGGTAATTATTCATGGTGATTGAGACTTACAAGATCATTTATGGGAAAACGCCCATTTTTCCTTCCATGACTTTCATTACACCTCTAGATCCATTATTGGTGCAAAATTATCTTAATCATGGTGCCATTATCACCTTTAGAGGCAATTTATAGCCAAGAAAGGTTAAATTTCATGGTTCGAGTCTTAAAACCTTCGGGGAATTTTGAGGTCTAAAATGGACCTCCTTTTGAAAATAATAAAATAATAGTCAAGAGCCCCAAGGTTTAGCTCAATTGGTCGAGGTATCATTGCAAAAGCACCTTTCCATTGCGAAGAAATGGGATCTATTCTCCTCAACACCCTCATCATTAGGATCTGATTAGTTTTGCCTACGGGATGTGATCACTTTGGGTGGATCTGCAAGAGTTCCAACGATTACCTGAATTGGTTGAGGTCCCATTGCTAAAGCACCTTGCCATTGGCAGTTCACAAGTTTAATTATTGGCGACTCCCTTGGGGTAAGGATATGATTAGTTTGGCCGAGGGTTGTGGTCCCTTCGAGTGGACCTACCCTGATTTTCTGGGAAAAAAATAATAATAATAAAATAAGAGTTATGAATTTCTAAGAGAAAAAGGAAATTTTTTTTATTGTATTTTTGGCTTATATCCTTATAGGTTTACTCAAATGTCAAGTGTAGCCACCTGTTGGATGTAGAATTAAATTCCACATCCAACAAGTAACCACTTTGCATACTTTTGAGAAAAACACATTGAAAAACATGAAAATACATTAAAAGAGTGTGCTCAACACAATTTTTTAATGCATCTTCAATTTTTTTCATTGTGCATCTTCTTAGAAATATGCAAAGTGAGCACATGTCAAATGTGGATTTTAATTATGCATCCAATAAGTGTCTACACTTGACATGTGAGTAAACCTATAAGGAGATTAACTAAAAAGAAAATTAAAAAGAGTAGTTTTATTCTTTTCCCTCCAAAATATCTACCCCTATGAATGGCATCATCATATTGAATCCTATTTGTTCCCTTAAATTTAATTTTGTTATTAATTTTTTAGGCCCATTTTGATCTCAAAATTCACATAATGATTAACATAAGAAAAAAATATTTACCAAGTTAAGTAACAATAAACCACCAACAATCACAAAATATTAAACACAATATACAGTGTGTTTACCCTTGGAAAACCCAAACTATAGGGAAAATCTCAACTAACGGAATTCCTTTAATCGCTTGGTCAAAACCTTTCCGAATTTTCTAAGTGAGCCTTGACCACTCACCTCCCTATCCCCTTACAATAGAGTTCCTCCTATTCATTTAGCATCTCCATTATGTGAAATCCAAGAGCACAAAACCATGGGAAACTAGAATACAATGGGGCCAAAATCACTATTATTGACCCAATCAAGTTTGACTCTTTCCCCACATAAATTTTATATAACAACCCCCTCTCAAACCCTGACTCGAGGTTTCCCTTGACCAAATCTAGCTAAACTAGCTAAGTGAGGCAGTCCCTTTCACTTGATCCCTTACCCCCCCTCAAAGTTTATATCTAGGGTATTTTCATGCCCTGATCACCTAGGACTAACACTAGACCTTACTAGTGATTTCCAGGGGTATGCTTGCCTTATAAGGTCTTACACCAGTATCCCCGCTTACATGCAATAAACCTTCAACTCCATTATAATAAATTATTTTTTTGTTTCATTGGTGTTATCACATTAACACTCTCCTAGTCAAATCCATTCAAATCTACGCTCAATCTAAATTTATAGTAACATGGGAGATCCATGCCCTCACCAAGATATCACACGTATGGCCCACTTGATCACTTCTTCATATGTTCGTTCTCATTCTTTGAAAAAATGTGTGTCACTCTATGGTGTCAAGCTGACATTTTCCATGTTTTTGGGTCTGCAATTGTACATGCACCAAGAAAGAAACTAGCGCAGGATGAAATCCTACCCACATCCATACTCTTCAGGGCTCCAGAACCTACTCATCATGGCATTTCCATATATATACTTAAAACATTGTCAACATGTTATATTTTCACATGATATAGGATGACTACTATTGGTTTTCATTTATTCCTTAGTGATAAAATGTCCTTGACTTCCAAGTCTGCGAGAACCACCATCTTTGATCTATGAATCCCGACATCAATCACCTAAAACAATGTCCACTGACTCTTCATTCCATCTCTCATTAAAGGATATGGAATGCTTTATATATTCACAATCACATTCCATCAACCATGATACTCCTCTTGGCCTCCATGACCACCAGGTCATCCACTAACAACATCACACCCAAGATCAATTGATGCTCAATTGTTTGTGCCCAGGTCTATCGTTTCCTTACCAAGATTATGGTTAGGGCCTTGACAACTATCCATGGTGTGAAAAATATATTTATGGCACTAATATTAAACTCCTAGCACAAATACACCCTAGAGAGAACTCATATCACTATTTATATGCTTTCATCATATCACTTGATATTGATAATTGTTTTCTAAGTATTAAGACTCTTGTTTCCCATTCAAGTATTTTTAGGCATCAAGAACCATTTATATTAGAATAAACATACTCACACCACTTATATTTCACTTGGATGCACATAAAAAAATGCTACAAAGGACCCATCATTAGTTTGAGGAATCATTCAAGAATATTGTGCTTAAGAAGATTGAAAAATATATCAAGTTATTTAGTTTCTTTCCTTAACTACATTCAAGGACCAACAACCTAATTTTCCATGCACAAAAGCTCCTAATGGCATCCATTTCTAGCTTTCATCCTAAAAACTAGAGATGTATTATGTTGTGGCTTGTAAATTTTCATCATTGAAATTGATCTCAAGAAGTGTTATTTATAGATTAATTCCTCGCTCTATGAATCTTGACTCCAATCACCTAAAAGAATGTCCACTGACTCTTCAATCCATTTCTCGTCAAAGGATATGGAATGTTCCATATATTCACAATCACATTCCATCAACCATGATACTCCTCATCGCCTCATGACCACCAGATCATCCACTGACAGCATCACATCCATGATCATTCGATGCTCCATCTCCATCCTGATGGCTTCTTATTTTTCTTACATACATGTTCCCTTTCTTGACTACATTTTGTCATAATGTTTATTTATCCAAGTATGTGTATACAAATCCATTTTCTTCTTCTTTGGCTTCCTAACTACTGTCATCACTTGAAGGCATAAGAAACCCTCCACATCCACCTACAAATCCTCTGATAGGATATTAGCATGAAGGGATGATGGTTCCACCACAGTCATTATATGCATTGTAGGATATGGGTCCACCATGAAGACTACAATTGATGGAACCAGAGCACTTGATATTAACCCATCTACCAAAATTCTAATACTTATGCATCACTTTGTGCCACATGCAACAAATTTCAGAAATTACCCTTACTTATCCAAGGGGCTCATTATCATGTATTATGGCATTAGTGGGGGATACATAGTCCAACATGACCCTGAAACTGTACTAGAAACATTGACTCTATTTATCTTCGATTTGTACATCTTAATTTAGTATATTTGGTAGTACCCTTTCCAGACAAAACATTGTCTCCAAATTTTCAACTTTGGAAAGCTAAATATTTTCTCCCCTGCCATCACTAGAAACCATAGATGAAAAAAATTCTTCCACGACTCTTGGCTTTATATCTCTCTCTTATTATTTTTAATTGGTGCCAATGATATAATCCCATATACTCCCATCCTCTCCTCCATGCACTCTTGTGGAATAAAAATGGAAAGCACCTCAATTTGATTGTTGTCCAACATGGTAATGACTAGACACACTCATTGTGCTTCACAAAATTATTTTTCTCACTAATCCAGATAAACCCTTAGCAATAGATGTGACCTCCTAAAGCTAAAAAATCTCTCATACAAAATTTTAAAATTTAACCAAAGAAAAAACAAAATATTTTATCGAGAGAATTGACAATAAACCAACAACAAATAAAATATTAAACAAAATATATACAATACTTACCATAGGAAAAACCCAACTCTAATGAAAACTAGCTAACTGAATTCTATTAATCCATTGGAAAAGCCCTGGCCAGGCCACCCAAGTGAGCCTTCACAACTCACCTCCATAGACACTTACAATAGAGTTCCTCCCAACCTTTTAAAGACTCTGTTACATACAACCCACAGGCACAAAACCATGAGAAATGAAAAATCTATCGGCCCAAAACCACTATTGTTGACCTGATAAACTTTGATTCTTTCCCCTAGTCAAGTTTACCTAACATTAAGAACTCCCCACCGATATTGATCTTGAGAATATTATTTTAGTGCTAGAGGCTCTCATTTCCCTCCCTAAACTATGTTCATATACTAGAGACCCATCCATGATTCCCAAGACCTCATAATGGCACCCAAATTCTACTTGTATGTTAAGTATTATGTAGAGAGGGCCCATGTCACAATGTCTACATGTTTTTCATCGTGCATGAAATTAAGAAGATTCAATTAGGGAAAACCTCCATTATTCTCCCCCTAAAATTTGTATTCTTTGACATAGACTACTAATGAAAAAACATACTTATGGTGCCTATATGCCACTTAGAGGCCAAAGACCCCATATAAGGTTCATGTATATTTTGGATCACTAGTTGAATTATTTTGAACTAGAGAAGATTCAGTAAGATCATAAGGAACTTGTTTTCATTATTTGATGATGATAAACGAATTATTACACATTTGTGGTCTTATGTGGAGTTTTGAGGATGCATTAACTATGCTTCAACTTAATAAATTATTTTTAGGGCCTGATGTTGTAATTTTGTTCTTCAATCATTGTTTGTGCCCATTTCTATTGTTTCCTTACCAATATTATGGCTAGGGCCTTGAGAACTATCCATGGTGTGAAAAATATATATATGGAACTCATATTAAATTCCTAGCACAAAGACCCCCTAGAGAGAACCCATATCACTATTTATATGCTTTCATCATATCACTTGATATTGATCTTTTTTTTTCTAAGTATTAAGACTCTTGTTTCCCATTCAAGAATTTTTAGGCATCAAGAACCATTTCTATTAGAATAAACCTACTCACACCACTTATATTTCACTTAGATGCATACAAAAAACTACTACAAAGGACCCATCATTGGTTTGAGGAATCATTCAAGAATATTGTGCTTAAGAAGATTGAAAAATATATCAAGTTATTTAGTTTCTTTCCTTGACTACATCCAAGGACCAACAACCTAATTTTCCATACACAAAATCTCCTAATGACATCCATTTCTAGCTTTTATCCTAAAATATAGAGATGTATTATGTTGTGGCTTGTGAATTTTCATCATTGAAAATGATCTCAAGAAGCATTATTTATAGATTAATTCCTAAGCCCCGACCCAGACTCATAGCATTTGATCCCTAGAAATTTCGTTTAGATATTATTCCCCCATAACCATCTTTAGACATCAAGACACATTTCTAGAGCACAAAAACTAGTCATGGAATTTATATCAAATTAGATATGAAACAACCTAAATTATGGCAATACAAATGAATTCTAGTGTGGGCCCTAAACATGTTCTTGTTTAGTGAACTTGTTATGGTTTATTCATGGTGCATGATCCATCTAGTAGGATAGAGATATTGTATGAATGTCTCATGTGGTGGTTCACGGAAACACTATAGCTTAAAGGTTTTTGGATTGTACGTTTATCATCGTGACTAAGATAAAGATGCATAATTTATGGAACAAGTTTGTTGTTTCTTTCCAATGATCTTGTTTAAACATATATACCCATTCTCAATGCACAACTAGCCTATTTATGGTGCGCATAACACTATTGAAGGAAGCTAGTAACCAAGAAAGGTTAAATGTGTCGATATAAGAACCTATCCATGGTTCTTGAGCTTGAGAGGACACATTTAGAGCTATAGGTCCTTATTTTCCTCCCCCAATTATAGTAATGGAGCCAAAACCCATCCATTACACCCTAAATCTCATAATGTTTCCCATTTTCAACCTAGTTACCGAAGACTACCTAGAGAAATTCACTTTTATCATTTTAGATGTTGTCCATGGTGCTTTATCTTAAGAAGATCCGATGATGTGGTGATAGTGCTTAAACCTGCATAGATATTTTTTAGGGACATATATTATTTTGTCCCTCCCAAAATAATGGTTTATGGCATAAGGTTATTATTTCCCTAGACAACATATATGATCCCAATACATAGCCTCATGGGATGTGTATATTTTATTCTATCATTGAATAGGGAGAGTGCTATGATTATCCTAAGTTTATTGAGCTAAAAGGAAATATTGGAGAGTGAATCATAGAGGTAGAAGAGTCATTGTGGTGCTTACTACATGAGGTAGTTGATACACCACCTAAACAATACACTCCCTCTATTGTCTAGTTGACTTGTTACCAATGTGACTTGTTATTTTTATCAAGGTTATGACCCTTTTTCCCATATTTAGAGTGCTATTATTATCCTAAGTGATGCTATATTCTAACTCTAGTTAAGAGTTCAAGGATTCAAACTTAACCACTAGTAGGCTATCATGTTATATTGTAACTAGGCCACTAGGAGGAAATGTGTTTCATTCTATTCAAGCTCATTTTGTTCCATAGATGAGAAAAGTGGTGAAAGTAGATAGGGAGAAAGAAAAAAGAGAGGATTCATGCACTATATTAGCCCACAGACCATAGGCCTCACATCTTTGTATTAGCATTCCCTTTTCATTGTGAGAAAGAGAGCATAGCTACCTCATCTTCTAGTTGTGTTTTCTCTCAAAAGGGTTTCCCATGTTATATCTTGTGCTTATTTTTAGTTTGTTAGTTTCATTTCACTATCTATATTTTTTTTCATAATTATAATTTACACGCCTATGAAATAAAAAATACTTAACATATCCTTAAATATAGGGAGAAACAAACCCTCAAAGTGTATATCTCATATTTTCTAAAATGTTTTAGAATATCTTTTGTGA
Organism: Pinus taeda; assembly: GCA_000404065.3. Taxonomy (NCBI): domain Eukaryota; kingdom Viridiplantae; phylum Streptophyta; class Pinopsida; order Pinales; family Pinaceae; genus Pinus; species Pinus taeda. The sequence continues at coordinate 454,432 of APFE031750340.1, forward strand.
TGAAATTTCTAGGAATATACACAACTATTTATGAATCATATTGGTATTAGAATAGGTTTCTTTAATTATATTGTAGGTAGTTGCAATGGATTGAGATATGTTAGGAAGAAAGTCATAAAACCCTTTCCATGGCCAATGAATCTATCAATAAAACTCAAGATCCCATGGAGGAGAGTTTTATGCTCCTAGAAGCACAATTCATGGATATAAACTATAATGTGAGCCCCCTCATGGCATACTTGACCAATAATCTTGGGCTATTCAAATAATATGGACATTATAATACGAAAGTCAGATCAGAGGGGAAATTGGCAGATGAGGTAGATTAGGAGAGAGAATCTGAGAAAGAACATGAAAATCATTAACATAGTCCTAGAATAATGAACCATTTATAGTCCTCGTTCAAAATAGAAGGGAAGGTCAACATCAATATATATCGAGGTGAGATTCACATTTTGAATTTAAATCATTGGTTATTGCAAAAAATTATTTATGTGTTCATCATATAGAGGAAGAATAGAATATTTTGTTTCGTCAACTGAAAATAAAGGGACCTTCCTTAACCTGGTGTGAAAGCCACACAAAGTCCTTGAGGTTGGAGGGATATCCTCTGGTGACTAAGTGGTTTAATTTTAAAACCCTCATAAAGTCACAAGTTTACTCTATTAGTGTGTAGAGGACCATCAAATCCAATGGCATTACTTTAGCAAGAAGAAGGGGTAGAGTATATAAGAGTACACAGCAAAATTTATAAATACATCCATAATATTGGGTATCTCTAAAAGGAACATCGACATACTCCTCAAGTATCCTAAGGGCCTACATATCTATATGTGAAAGAAAGTGATGCTATTTAAGCCTAGATTATTGGATGAGGCTTGTGTAGAATCACAATACTTAGAGAACATAATCTAGAAGAAATGGAAATCAAGTGGGTCTAAGAAAAAATACAACCAATAACCTTTGAAGGAGTGGAAGAAGAAGTAGGAAAGGAAGGAAGGAAAACATGAAGCGATAACACAGCAAAGAAAATATCCTAGCAACCACTGCAATAACTATAGCATTGATCATCATACAAAGAAGTGCTGGAAGTTTCATCTAGAGCATAACCCAAAGAACAGAAAGAAAGATGCAAATAACAAGAATCTCATGGCCACTAATTTAGGCAACTATGTTGAAATTATATTGTACATTGATGAGAATATCATCTCCACATTACTGTAGAAGGAGGTGAATCTAAGTAGCCTTCAACAACAACAAGAGAAGGAAATGACCACACTCTTCCATATAAAGATACATGTCAAGAAGGTAGAGATTGATTCTTTTTCAACTCTAGATCAGAGGTGAATCTCTCTGTAGTAAGGTTGTTCAATATATTTGAATTTTAATTCCATGATCATTCAAGCCCATATCTATAGGGATGGGTAAATAAAGATGTAAAAATAAAGGTAACCAAATAGTGTAAAATCATATTTGCTATTAGTGTTGATTTTATTTATGAAGTAGAACTAGATGTAGTTCCCCTTGATGTATGTGGAATGGTGTTTGGAAATCCCTATATGTACATGTGGGACACACTATTAATATAAAGAACAATCCATTACCCCTAATATGTCTTTATATTTTTAAGAGAAAATCAGTATGTGGAAGAGCTAATGAGAGAAAATTCATCCCTATAGGGGTGTGCTAAGACATATAAATAAAAACTGGAACAATTTCTACAGGCATACAAGGATGTGTTCCAAGATCCTAAAGTGCTACCACCCAATAGTGAAGTGGAGCATGTTATTCAGTTGTTTCCATATTCCCCATTTCCAAACATTTTGTTGTATAAGAAATCCATTATAGAAGCAAGTCAGGTGAAGAAGTAGTTGTACCAACTATGAGAACATGGATTCATTCGACAAGTACCTTTCCATGTGGGTTTCCCATCATCATTATGCCAAGGGTGGGAATTTGAGGATGTTTATTAACTATATGGCATTAAGAATTATTACACTTAAGAACAGGTATCCATTGCCCAAGATAGATGATCTTCTGGATTAGCTGCAGCAAGTTAAATACCTCATCATGTTGGACATAAGTAGTGATATCACCAAGCTTGATTTAGAGAATAAAATACATAGAACACCATCTTCTAAACTAGGAAATTTTTGTATAAATGGTTAGTCATGGTGTTTTACCTATGCAGTTCACTAGCTACCTTTATGATATTAATGAATGATATATTGTGAAATTTTATAAATTCATTTTTTATTTTCTAGTTGGATTATATGTTGGTATAAAATGATAGCTATGAGGAACACATATCGCATTTGAGGTAGGTGTTAGAGACATTAAAGAAGCACAAGCTCCTAGAAAATCTCAAGAAGTGTAAGTTTTCATAGTAGTATTTGGTGTATTTCGCATATGTGATAGGAAGAGGAGAGGCGAAGATAGATCCTTCAAGGTGGATTCCATCATGAATCGGTAACTTCTACTAATGTTTTTCAGTTCGAGAGATTTGTTGGCGAAACACAATAAGATGTATTACAATTTCTTTGCTAAACTGAGCACACCCTACAAGTGCATAACCTATCTCTCCGCTTACTGAAGGCCTCTAACCCAAACTTAGTCAAATTTTTGCCTTTACCTGAGCTCTTGTTTCCTTGCACTTTCCCTTGAGAAATTATTCCCCTATTATTTAGGAAATTCCTCAAATTGAATTGAGCAATTCCTTAGGCTAATCATTTGATTACATGCAACACCTATACACTTAAGACTAGTCTACAACTGATGTCACACATCCTTGGAATACCCACCAAGACTAGGGAAATATAGTTATCTGTATGCACTATCTATTTTTGGTTGATTTATTAGTTAACTAGATGATCATTGAATTTTACTAAATTCCCACTACACAACTTGACCCTCCACTAGCTCCTCCAATAGTTGGAAATAGTTTAACTAAAAACAACCTGAGATAACTGACTGTTATTGCTACAACTTAGTAACCAAATATGCATAAATTAACTCTAACTCTTCCATATGGAATTTACTAATTAAAATGAGTGACACAAGCCATATCACACAAGTCAGCATCATCCAAGTTGTCCACTAATATGGAAATTCAATTTTTTTTCTCAATTTAATAAAGGAAAAATCAAGTTGAGAATTTCTTATTTCATTTTTCAATAACATAGCCACACATATTCATATTCCAATAATGAATAAAATTGATGAACATAATTTATACATTCATTATATCCATGACCATACAATATACTACACAAACCATGAATATAGATTTGAACAAAAATGAAATCCACTTATTTATTTATTTTAGGAGGCTAACAACTGATGGAGGGAATTCACTCTCCACCAAATCATAGGCCAGATACACTACAGTATTTCTTACAACTCACCACCTCTAAGTTGGATATAGAGTTTGAGTTATTAATCTCTCAAGGGAATTTCACACTAATAACAAGTCAACCAAACCAGAGAGGGAGTGCACTGTCTAGCTAGTTTATCAACTTCTGCGTGTAGTAAGAACCACAGTGACTCTTTTACCTCTCTAAAATAGTTCAAAGAGATTCATCCAAGGCTCAGTGAAGTTATTCTTAGTTCCAGGAGAGTGATCTCATTTTATGGGTGGTTTATTGGCTATATTTTGAAGGAAACCACAATAGGATTCCAAAGCCCACTAACTAGGTGGTTTATCAGGTTACTTGACAAGCACTTATGTAGTTTATCAACCCCTAAGGAAAGTACTTAGTGCTTTTTCATTCCATTTTAACAATCACCTAGGTTCTCAACTCGCCAACTGGTTTATTAGCCTTCCAACAAGCACTCCAATGGTTTATTATCCCACTCATCAAGCTCTAATTGGTTTATCAACTCTCTACAATAAGAACTTAGAGGTTTATCAACTTAATCAACAAGCACTAAGTGAGTCAATGTATCCATTGTGTCTTAACTGGCCAATCCACACTAACAAGAAACTTCTAGCCACACAAAATTTACATGGAGCAATGTCCCATTATCGTGAATCTATTGGCTTGAGGGGGCCTCACCCAAGTTCAGATTTAATTAGCCAAACAAATCCCTACACTACTAGCCCTTTCGGCACCAGCTCGCAAAGTGCAGACTGAAGTCTCACCCGTAGTATGGGGGGATGTTGGAACCAATTTTCCACACTCTAGAGATGTCTGAGGGGTCAATTTAGTTTAATTGTGCCTACCTTCGTGTAGGTCACTTCGTGCACTACTCTGACCTACGAGACCTCCGCAATCTATTAGGATCACCTTTCGTGCAGCCCTAACCAGGGCTGACATGCTTTTGCACTGTTAGGGAAATGATCTGCACTATTTCCCCAAGTTACACTGCGTATCTTGCTTATCTTCTTACAATTGTTAGTTAACTTTGCGTAAACAAATACCTTATCTCACCTTTACTTAATCAACACCGCTATATATGTTCGCGCACCATATAGACAACATAAATGCAATTTATACCCAATATATTCGATACAAAAAACAAGAAATAAATACACCAAATTGTTGTAAAGCTTCTCTTTATTAATGCTTCAATAATTACAAACTCGACTCGCCCTATGTACTCAGCTGCAGGGGTCCGCACACTTAGTTGCAGACTACTAGGCCTTTGTGCACTCAGCTGTAGAGCCTTCTCCTACTCTACAACCCAAAGACTCGACTTGACACTTAGATCTTTCACTATCCTCTATTCCATGATCACTTCCATTCTATTCTATTGTCTTCTCTTTTTCCAACTACTTAGAGCCTCGCTTTATTTATACAATCCCATGGTCCACAGACCATGGGTAGATCTCTAAAGCTGACATTACATTACAAAATTGAGGGTAGACAACTCTATGACTCATTTACAACTTAGCGCTTTGTGCCCAAAAAATGTGGAGTCTTTACATCAGATTTACACTTTTTAGCCAAAATTTTGGCTTTAAGCCCCAAAACTTCCCATGGGGATCCCGTGCCCAATAGACCCCAACACGAGTCACTCTGTTGGTGTGGAGATCTTCACGTGGAGGCCTCCTAACTCTTCTTGGATTGCTGCAAGATCGGTAGCACACTATGCAACTTCCTGTTGCACTTCCTAGATGCATTGTTTAGAGACCGCTCTAGCTGAACTGCTTCCCTAAACCTGTTTATAGTCCTGCACCTGGAGCGCTATGACTATGCTTTTTTCGGCTACCTGGAGCGCTAAGACTATGCTTTTTTCGGCTACCTGGAGTGCTAAGACTATGCTTTTGTCAGCTAGTGAGATAGTCGAGCCACCCATGTATGTCTTCAACTGACTTCCATTCACATTTCCTAGGAAAGGTTCTCCATTTAACTTTGCCAACTACATCGTATCTCCGTCTGTGACCTCCTTAATAACATATGGTCCTTGCCAATGCATTCTAAGCTTTCCCAGGAATTTATCAAAATTATTGTCATACAATAACACCAAATCGTTCACCTTGAAGGTGCACAACTTAATATGTCGATCATGCCAGGCCCTTTCACGCTGCTTCTGTACCAGTTGCTGAAAGACAACCAAAAATCGCTCTTCCTCGAGTTCCTCCAACTGTGTGAGTCTCTTCTCTAGGGCTCCACGATCTATCATACCTGTGAGCACTGCTATGCATAGACTAGGCATGATGTATTCCATTGGCATTACAGCTTCCCCACCATAGACAAGCCTAAAAGGCATCTGTCTCATCAGTTTCTTGCATGTCATCTGATAAGTCCATAATACTATGGGTACGTGCAGGTCCCAATCACTTCATTGTGCGTTGTACACTTTGGTTAGTGCAGTCTCCAGTACTTTGTTAAATGATTCTACTATCCCATTAGCCTATGGGTGATATAGTTTGCTTTTTTTATGATGCACTTCAAATTCTTCCGTCAGCGCGTTGATCGTCTCGTTCAGGAAATGTGTACTACCATTACTCATCAAGATCTTCGCACATCCGAATCACGTCAAGACATGTTCAAATAGAAACTTCACGACCATCACAGTCGTGCAATACTTTACTGGCTACGCTTCTGACCAACGAGTCAGGTACTCTATTGCAGTGATAATATATCTTGCACCCGTCCTTCCTTGAGGTTTGGTAGGTCCTACAAAGTCAATCGCCCACTTTTCAAAGGGTTGCAATGTCATTTGTGAATTCAAAGGCATCTCATCCCTCCACGATGGTTTACCCATTCTTTGACATACATCACAGGCCTTGCAATGTGCTTTTGAATCCTAACGAATGGTCGGCCACCACAACCTTGCGTGGAGAATATTCTATGCGGTCGCTCTCCCTGCATAATGTCCTCCTGTACTACCCCCATGAGCATCCACAAGGATGTTGCTTCATTCAAACTCAGGTACATACCTTTGCAGTATCTCATCATTCCCCATATTATATAAGTGCCCTGTAATGACAGAGAAATCTGCCACGTGCACCACTAGTTCCTTATTCTGCTGGACAAAGTATCCTTTCGGTGCAGTTCTAGTCATGAGAAAGTGAATTATATCTTCAAAATTTCCATCTACTACATCCACAACAAAGAGTTGCATGTCGAGTAATCCTTCCTCCATACTACTAGGTTCCTCTCCTATGTCAATGCGCTATAGGTGATCTGGTCCTGCATTCAATCGTCCAGGTTTCACAACAACTTCAAAGTCATATTCTTGGAACAATAAAATCCATTTGCATATGCGCCCCCCCCAACATAGGCTTATTGACCAAGTACTTCAGCATGGAATGATTTGTATACATCTTGAAGTGACCTCCTAGCAGGTAGTGTCGATACTTCTAGAGCGCATACACCATAGCCAGTCCCTCACATTCAATGGTGGAATAGTTCTTTTTAGCTTTAGACAATCTGTGACTTGCAAATGCAATAGGGCGATCGAAGCCCTCTCCACCATCCCATGTTAGTATTGCTCCCAGCGCTATACACGATGCGTCAACATGGACATGAAACTCTTTGTTCCAGTTTGGGAAGACAAGAATCAGTGTAGTGACCATCTTTTCCTTCAATATATCTAGGCTTTTCTTTTAGTCATCATTCCAGTAGAATGTAACATCCTTCTTCAACATTTTCTCCATTGGCCCAGTGATTTGGGCATAACTTTTGATAAAAATTTTGTAGTACACTATATGTCCAAGAGTAGCGCATAGCTGTTTCACACTTTGCGGCACTTACAAATTCAGAATCACTGTAATCTTTGCGGGATCTACCATTAGTCCTTGTCTACAAACCACATGTCCCAATAGGTTCCCAAATGGAACAAGAAACACACACTTCTTGAGTTTAAGTGTGATTTGGTATCTTTGGCAGGTATCCAGCATCAATCGTAAGCTTGCTACATGGCACTTAACTAGCCCAAATACAGTTCAATCATCAAAATAAACCTCCATGAAATTATGAATATATTCCTTGAATGCTGCAACAAGCACGCGCAAAAAGATGGTCGGCGCGTTCTTCAACACAAATGGCATGATACTGTATTGAAAGCAACCCCACTCAGTGGCGAAGGCTGTCTTTCTCCTATCCATGTTATTTTGATCTGGTGGTACCCTAAGAACCCGTTAGTGAATGGATATGCTTCTTGCCCACTGACATTGTCCATCACCTCATCTGTGAATAGAGTTGGGAATGGATCATTCACACAAGTGTCATTCAATTTTTTGAGATCCACACATATTCTTATCTCATCCTTCTGCTTCTTTTCCTGCACCACCATTGGACTTACCCAATTGAATTCTTTCACTGGCTTAATGATTCCTGCTGCAAGCATTTTTTCTAGCTCTATGCGGACCTTCTCCTTGTATTTCAGATTTAAGTGGTAAGGCCTCTACTTAATTGGCTTCACGTCGAGCTTTAACATGATCCTCATCTTTCCTAAATCTCCAATAATTCCATTTAACTCCATAAACTTGGTTGGGAATAAGTCCTGGTACTCGCAATGTAACTCAGTGACCTTATCCACTGTCGTGTCATCCCAGTAGTCACCAAGCTTTGCAAACTTATGTTCGACCTCTGTACCAATGTTCTCCTACTTCTGTTTTACCGGCGCAATTATGTCAGGGTTCTCAACATATGGTCCTTGAACCTCACAATGGCCATCTGTTTCTGGAATGTTAATATTCCTCAGATCTTCATCCTCCTCTTTAGTAGTTACATTATAACATTCTAGTGTGCAACTCAGCTAAGTAACCCATTCAGGTTGACTCAGGTCCAAAGGCTCCTGTGGTATCCTAAAGATGGCTGCTTTTATCACTTGTAACACTTCATCAATATTGTCCCCCCATCCATCCTCAAGATTCAAGGTCATCATGAACCCTTTGCACAAGATATCCCATTCACTTGTCCCATGGTAGAGCTCTGTCTCTATATACTAATTCATGGGTATAACATCTAGGGTATGACAGAATAGGTGCACCCACTCAGGTTGTGGTTTTTCTCCATAGACCTTCGTCCACTTGGCCAGGTGTACACATGGATCATCCCATCCATCATACTTGTCTATTAATCACATCTTAGGCTTCCCAAACCACATGCACATCATTCTCCTACACTCGCGCCAGTCCTTAAAACTCCCTTTATGCGTACCCTACCATCTCACAGGCATAGCACGCAATACCCAGTCCAAGGCTTGAAAGCGTTTCTTTTCCGACACTTCTCTTTCAAATCTATCCAAGAAGGTATCTACCTCAATTAACCCATCATAAGTAGGCAGGTCCCTTACTTTTGTCGATACACATCACAACGACCTTGTCATCATATTACAATTCAGTGTAGTCACTTCACGTAATAGGTTCTGTCATCGCTCTGTCTCCTCATCCGAATTTGAAGTATCAGAGCTCTCGCGCTCCCATGCAAGCCTTCCATCTGCAGTGGGATTCACCCAGTCCTAGTTTCACATTGTTATCTTGTATATATAGTCCAAATCATCATCACTTTCATAATCACGCACTGGCTTTGTATAGTGTGATCCTTCAGCAGGGTCCAAAGGTATAACTACATGTAGTGACTTCTTTTCAAAAATCATCTTGCACTTCTTCAGATTAATCACCCCATTCATGTTAGTGACCTAATAAATTCCTAAGAGCATGGGGTAGGGATTGCTATCATCAACAATCTTTATCACTTCAAAGTTTGCTAGCTCTCTCACTCCGTCAATATCCATAGTGAGCCCCTGCAGTCATCCCATGGGTATTATATTCTACTGGTTCGTCATTCACAGCTGAAAAGGAAACCATTGTAGCATAGGTCTCCTCATTCGCTCCCATGTCTACTTTGATAGAACATTTGCATCCAACCCTAAATCCAGTATTCATTGGTCCATTTCATATTCTCCAATTTGCGCGGTCAGCCTCATTTCTCTTCCCGTCCTCGTCTTATGCTTTCCAATCATTCTGACTATGCGCAGTTCTCCTAGCATGGTCCCTGCACATTTGTTAATGAGTTCCTGTAATCCTTTTATAGCTTTATTTTCATGCAGTAACTTCATGCATGTTTCTAGGAACTTCATGATCATAGATGGATCCATCTCCTATTGGGTTTATCCTTTCTTCCTGAAGTGGAGGCATCAACAAAGCTCTCCTTAGCTTCCATGAAGGTTCCCCGAGTGCACTCCAAATCAAACTCCACTTCTTTTATCGGAGCTTTGTGAATGCAAGTACTATCTTATGGCTATTTTCACTTATCATCTCCCATCGTGATTCCACTTCGAAGCACAATGTTCACATTTGGATCTTCGTCGCGCGGCTCAGACCTCATCATCTGTTGGTTGTGATTCAGGGGAGGTGGTAGCACTCCCTTGTCGTGTATCCTAGCTATTAGCATAGGACAATCTTCTATCTCATGATCAAATGAATACAATATAGACATTATGGATGTGTTGGGTTTGTACAATCACGGGCATAATGTTTTAGCCCTCCGCAATTGTAGCATATCAGTTTTTCGCGACCTCTTCTAGGTCCTCCTCCTCTCGGCCTCATTCGCACCCTTGAAATCCTATTCGCGCCACTCCTGCATTCCGGTCTAGGGGCCACGATTCACACTGAACTCTGTAGGTAGGAGTTCTATCCATCGTCAACTTATAGCTCCTACAAGTGTGCTCATTATGTCCCACCGACCTACAAAAGTTACAAAACAATTGTTGGGAATTTTTGTATACTTTTGTAATAAATGACAGTTGTCCAGAGCATGTTTTCCACCTATTTGGGAAACCATGCACCACACGGCAAGTGACATGCTAGGTCCTACTTGTGCTTTCGGCCTTAATGGCATTGGTCCTCCTCCTACGAGGTAATTTGTGAACACTGAGAAATGGTCCTTATCATGACCCTAACCCTTGTATTTTATGCACCACACCTCTTCATGCACTTCTGGTCGAGCTATGCTATCGTGTTTCAGACTCTGGATCTCAAGGCATAAGTTTTTCAACTGCATGTGGATCTACTGAACTCCCAAGTTAGGATCTTGCATGGGGGTCTCATTCAACCTCATCGTTATCTCTAAGGCCTCTGCTTGAGTCGTTAACTTCTACTGCGATAGCACGCTCCTTAAATATGGTGTTAGTGATGCTACAAACCATTTGCGATGTTGTCCATCTATCAGATTCATATTAGCTTCACAAATTGTACACTTCAACCTATGATCCAATTACCAAGGAGTTTCGCCTGATAGCATCGTGATTTATTTGAATCCAATGATCGACTATGCTTTAGACTTCAGCCTGCTAAATTCTATGCTTAGCACTACTTGGATATCCATGATTCCCACATTTGGATTTTCATTGGAGTGCTTAATATACCAGGTCATGACGCGGTCCTACAGGGTGCTAACTAATGTCGCTTTCTTTATATTGTCAACTGTAACTCCTTGTGCTTCCCATACGACTCTTACCATGAACCAAAATTGGTCTGGATCTTCATTTCCCAATCCCTTGATTACAGGCAACTTTATCATGCTTGCCATATTGACTCGCAGTGATGGCAGAGGTGGTACGGATGAAGATGGAGGTCAAGACAGTGAAGATGGTGGTGGTGTGGGTGGGGGTGGTATTCGAGGAATTATTTTCCTTATTAGATTAATCACACCTCCCAGTGACACCTTCACGAGTTCTTCCTCATCCCCTCGTGGAGGTGAAATCAGGGGGCTAGTTTCTAGTCCCTTATTTCCTTCATTCCTGTAATTTTTTCCACTTTGCGTAGCCCCGAACATCAAGGTAATTGCATAAACCTCTTTTCACACAATAACATTTTAATCCAAGTATTAAGGGACTTTACGTACTTACCTCGCGGTCCCTTGAGAAAGTGTTGTTATGCCTCATTGTAGCTCACTGAAGTGTCAACCACAAACTCAGTAATGAATCATCATATAGTTCAATTGAGCCAGTGATCAATGGTGCACATGATCTTATCCTCTGATGCTTCCAACCTTCGCATTAACTCTGGGGTCCACACAATAAGATTGTTGAGTTTACACCATCCTTGGCTATTTGCTAGCTTTGTGATCCACTCATGCAGCTCAGTAGGAAAACACGCGAAGAAGATTTCGTGGATCTCTGTGTACAGGAAGTAGTCTAACCACTCTTCTTTCATCAGTCACAAGTTACTGTTCTCCTGCACCGTGAACTCGTAAATCCTCCTGTCCAACCAACCTTCAATTTCCTTCTTAGTTGGATTCTAATGATATGACATTAGACATCTCTATGCAGATTCTAGTCTTGGCATTGGAACCATTTGTTGGCTTGAGGGGGCCTGACCCAGGTTTAGAGTTAATTAGCCAAACAAATCCCTACGCTACTGGCCCTTTCGACATCAACCCATGGAGCATGGACTGAAGTCTCACCCGAAGAAGTATGGGGGGATGTTGGAACCAAGTTTCCGCACCTTGGAGGTGTCTGAGGGGTTGATTTAGTCCAACTGTGCGTACCTTCGCGCAGGTCACTTCGCACACCATCCTGACCTGTGAGACCTTCATGATCTGTTAGGATCACCTTTTGTGCAACCCTAACTAGGGGCTGAGATGCTTTCGCGCTGCTAGGGCAGCAATCCACGCTATTTCCCCAAGTTACACCGCGTATCTTACTTATTGTCTTACAATTGTTAGTTAACTTCAAGTAAACAGATACCTTATCTCACCTTTCTTAATCAACACAGTTATATATGTGCGCGCACCATATAGACAACATAAATGCAATTTATACCCAATATATTCGATATAGAAAATAGGAAATAAATACATAGAATTGTTGTAAAACTTCTCCTTATTATTGCTTCAACAATTACAAACTCGACTCACCCTGTGCACTCAGCTGTAGGGGTCCGCACACTCAGCTACAAACTACTAGGCCTCTGCACACTCATTTGCAAAGCCTTCTCCTACTCTATGACCCAAACACTCAACTCTACACTAAAATCTTTCACTTTCTTCTATTCCATGATCACTTCCATTCTATTCTATTTTCTTCTCTTTTTTCAACTACTTACAGCCTCGCTCTATTTATACAATCCCATGGTCCATGGACCATGGGTAGATCTCTAAATTTGATAGTACATTACAAAATTAAGGGCAGACAACCCTATGACTCATTTACAACTTCGTGCCGCATGCTGACAAAATGTAGTGTCTTTACATCGGATTTACACTTTTTAGCCAAAATCTGGGCTTTAACCCCCAAAACTTCCCTTGGGGGATCTCGTGACCAACAGAATCCACTCATATTCTTCTCCTCCTCTCCTTTGTTCTCTTCTACATTGTGGTTCCTCATCACTCTTCTACTCACACATTCCACAGACCATGTCTTATTTGTGTGTGTTGTCTCATTCTTCTTCCATCCGTCTCTCACTACCTACTTCCCTTGCTTTTCTTTTGCATATTTGATTTTCTCCCAACATGTCCTATGAGAAGGGAACCCCCATGGGCTTCTTCCTCCACTTTATATCGACCATACACAACTTCAATGCCTTCTAAGTATGCCATTTATTTGTTAGGGAGATATTCAGGGAAAAATAAATGATGTGGGTGTGGTTTTGGGCTTAAACTCAACACAAATAACTTCCCCCTTCTCATATCTCTTAATGCATGTCCACTACTATAGCTTAGCGATAATTTACATTTTTACATAATTACTCATAAATAAATATAGATAGTGACATTCACACTTGGGGCAGAAAAAAGTGTTATTATAGTTCCCAAAGCTATGATCTTTAATGTACGTGGCATTGAAAGCACGTTAGCCAAATGGTTTATGTTTCCATTCTTGTAATTGATCACTAAATGAAACTATTGTAGAAACCCCATCCACTTTTGATACCTGGTTTGTTTTCATTTACCCTAGGCCTACAAGTATTATAGTGGCTGGCGATTTTTGTGGATTACTATCTCCTTTCCCATTAGATAGTGTTTCCACTTCTTCAATTCTTACATTAGGGCATATATATGCTTGTTGTAGGTAAGATAGTTTAGAACTTTCCCACGAAATACTTTAGAATGGAAATATATATGCCTCTTCCCAATATCAATACTATTCCCATGGTATATCCACTTGTGTATGTCCACATTTCAAAGGGTTGGTGCAAGTTCAGTAATACTAAAACTAGTTCTTGACTAGTCTTCTTCTTTAACTCAAAGTTCCTTTGTTGATTTTTTCCCCACTGGAAACTCTTTCCACTTGATGTTATGGCATGGAACTATGTTGATACTACTTAAAACAAGGATACTGTTCATTTTATTAATGAAAGTAGGCATTGGGATTTTTAGCAAATTGATTTCCCCAAATAAAAATACTTGTTGCGTGTGTGTGATTTCTTATTGTATGTCTAGAATTTTTGTTCTAGATTGTGAGTTATTTTTCTCATATTAGTAGAGTAGGTTTGTTTCTTGTGATCTTGATTAAAATTTCATGAGCAGCTGCAAATCTAAAGACTAATTTTTACAGGGTATCTGAGCTAGATTCACAATAGAGCAACAAATTCAAAGTTGTTTCACATAGGTTCAAATTTGAAGATCAATGTAACAAGATTTCTTAAGATTCGAGAATATGGCCTTCAATGGACTAAGGCTAGAGTATGCCTTGGAAGGCACCTAAAATTTTGATACATGGAAGGACTCAATGGATTGCTTGAATATGTCAAGACAGATATTCCAAGTCCACCAGCAGCTGATGTCCAGGACCTTGCACAGCAAAAGAAATATCTAGCCAAGGTGAGGAGAATAATATTGGAGGGAGTACCGGATCGTATTGTCTCAAATATCCATAGAAAAGAAACATTGTTAGCAATGTGGAAAGCACTGACAGAATTGTTTGAGAATAGTAGTGACCATAGGAAGCTGGCACTCAAGGATAAACTTCAAAGTAACAAGATGCAAAAGAATGACACTATACCGCAATATATTAGTAGGTTCACCCAATGTCGTGATGAATTTAGTAGGGTTGGTGTTACTATTCTTGAAAATGAATTGGTAAGCCTATCCCTTTTGGGCCTTCCCAAGAGCTGGCATAGCTATCAAGATTCAGTGAATAGGAGGAAGAAACTATTAAATTGGGAGAAATTATGGTATGATTTGGTACAGGATGAAATAAGGTAGAATACCAAAGATGGGACTTCATCCAAGGGAGAATATGAAGAAAAAATTTATTGGATCGAAAAGAAAACAAGGGAAAAATGAAGAAATCCCAATCCAAACTAGAATCCAGTCAAGGGGGTAAGAAGAAAGATTTGTCCAAGAATAAATGTTTCCATTTTCATGCATTCGAGCACTATGCCACAAAACGTTCACACAAGAAGGAAATCAAGAAGACCTCATGAGGAGTAGTAGGTGAAGCCTTGACTTCATAGTTCAATCTTAACTTTACCCTCATTGCATGCATGGATGGCATAGTGATGGGGAGCGTGTGGAACTTGGATGTAGGTGCTTCGTTCCACCTGATATGGTGTAGATACTTTTTCAATGACTTGGAGGAGAAATATTTGCACATTCACATCAAGATGGGGGACAAAGGAAGGTATAATGCAATTGGTATTGCTATAGTCACCTTTAGGAGGGAGTCAAGCTCCCCCCTCAGGCTCAAGGATGTTATGTTCATTCCGGGCCTAAAGAAAAATATCATCTTTGTTGTAGTTTTGGAAGACTATGGTTATGATATGATCTTCAAGAAAGGAAAGGAATTCCTGAGACACATAGCCATGGGACAAGTGTAGTAGATATGGAGTCATGTGAAGAACTTGTACAAGCTAGATGTGGAGGATTGTGCTTTGTTGAGCACAAAGGCAGAGAAGGTGCAGAGTTGCGATGTCAATGAAATTTGACATAGAATATTGGCCATTTGCATCATGGTTCTTTGAAGATCATGTAGCAGATAAACACAGGCCTCCCCAAAGGAGCACTTGAGAAGCATGATGTATGCAAAGGATGTACTTTGGGTAAGTACACAAAATCCACATTCCATGATCGGGACAAAAAAGCACATGCAATCCAGGAAAGGATCCCCTCTAATGTTTGTGGACCTTTCTCAACAACCTCCACTACTAGGCACAAATATTTTTTCACTTTTATTGATGACTTCTCATGAAGTGTTGGATATTCTTCATGTAGAATAAGGATGAGACATTCTCCAACTTCATATAATTCAAGGCACTACTTGAGAAAGGAATGGGAAATAAGGTGAAGGCTCTCAGGAGTGGTACTAGAGGTGAGTACGTTTCAAATGAATGTAAAAATTTCTATGCAAAAGAAGGAATTCAATGAGAGTTAACAACACCCCACAAACCACAGCAGAATGGGGTGGCTGATAGAAAGAACTGTATATTTGTGGGAACCATGAGGGCAATGTTGCATGATCAAGGCCTACCTCTATGTTTTTGGGTCGACACATGCAACAAAACATTCTATTTGTAGAACCGGAGTCCTCATCGGATTTTGGCTATGATTATACTAGAGGAGGATTTCTTGAGGATAAAGTTGGATGTGTCATACTTCAAGATTTTTGGAGCCTCTGTTTACTACCATGTCTGCAAAAAATAAGGAAGAATCTAGAACTGACATTGAAATTGGGGTTATTTTTCGGTTACACAGAAACTTCCCACAACTTCCATGTGTACTTTTCATCCCTCAAAATGATAGTTGTGCGAAGGGATGTAAAATTTGATGGAGATAAATTAATGCTATACTCTCTTGAGAGGGAGCTTCAGATCCCACCAGAAGAGGAGATTTTAGATCCAAAGGAGGAGCCTCATAAATTTTTGGAGCATCCATAAATTAAGGTGCAGAGAGTGGAGACAGCCACTGAAGAAGTACCATCTTGGGAAGGTAGAAACAGGACCAGGGAAGCTAAGAGACTTGTGCAGGATGTGAGGAAGAATGTGGATTCTCCTTCAAATCAGTGTAGATATAGAAGGTTACCAGATCAGTACACTAGCTACATGGATCTAATGATTGAGCTTGTAGATACTAAGGCATCCTCCTTCGAGGAAGAAGTATAGAAACCTGTATGAATTGATGCAATGGTGGAGAAATATGAATCCATGGTAAATAACAGTGTTTGGGAAGTAGTCCCGGGACCAAAAAATAAATTAGTTATAGGTTCAAGATACATCGTCAAGGTAAAGCATACAACAGACAAAAGCATAGAAATGTACAAGGCCATATTTATGGCCAAGGGGTACTCTCAAGTTGAGGGGATTTACTATGAGGAGACCTTTGCTCCTATAGCAAGTTACTCATCCATTAAATCAATTCTTTCTCTGGTTGCACAGATGGGGTGGAAGCTCTACCAGATGGATGTAAAAAAAACATTCCTCAATGGATTTATTGAGGAGGTGTATATCAAGAAACCATAAGGCTTCGAGACTTTTGATTATGGGTCTCATATGTGCAGACTCAAGAGAGATTTGTAAAATATCAAGCAAGAACCTCGTGCTTGGTATGCTAGGATCGATGGTTATCTCACTGGTTTCGGCGTCACCAAAAGTGAAGAGGATCCAAACCTTTATCATATCTTGGTAGAAGGTAAATTGTTGATTATTGTCTTATATGTTGATGATTTAATTTTAACTGGTGATGAACAATTGATCAGATCTTGCAAGGAGTACCTTGAAAGAGAGTTTCAAATGAAGGACATGGGTCTCATGCACTACTTCCACAGATTGGAATAATGGAAAGGAAATGGGGAATAGTTTGTCTCTCAAGGTAATTATGACAATGAGATATTTGAGAGGTTCTGCATGGATAGTTGCAAACCAATGAATACACCTCTAGCGACCAACTGGAAGAAAGAGGGTGCCACTTCAAGTGAGGAGGTGGATGCTACTATTTACCAGTGGGTGGGTTCACTAATGTATCGTGTGAACACATGACCAAATATTTGTTATGTAATAAACTAGTTGATCCAAGCTATGGTTACGACAATCCAATTATTTTGGAAGGTAGCTAAGAATGTTCTATGATACCTCAGAGGTGTTAGCATTGTGATACAAGTGTTGTCCTTGATGGCAAGATGACAGATTATAGTGCAGCAGGTCAGTAGCAAAGAATTGATTATCAGACTACAAAGAATGAAGAAAGAAGAGTATATACGTAGGTTCACTATATACCAAGTCTTGTACATAGGCAGGCTATATGCAGGTTATACACGCAGGTTCTCTATATACAAAGAGACATATACATGCGGGATTGCTGATCAAAAGTTGTGTATGTGTATGCACGCACTTTCATGCATGGAAAAGTGCGTACATGTGCGAAAGCTTATTTTTGGGTCTGTGGTATTTAGACCTATGGTTTTGGTCCTTGGTATTGCGTCCGAAGTGTTGAACCCAGGTATTGGGTCCCCAGTATTGGTTCTCAATGGTTTTGTACCATGGTACTGAGTAAGGCCTAAGACTATAGAAGGAGAAGAAGATCATTAGGCAAATGTATTGAGAAATTCTTGAATATATGATGAAGTATGAGATCCAGTATGCAGGTTATGGGTTCATGATGCTTTGTTACGGAGGAATCTATGTGGTTGATGGAGAACAAGATCTAAGGATAGATCGGGATCTAAAGGCTTGGAATGAATCATCTATATGGTTTGATCATGCTTACTCTAGATCTGTATACCGACGCATGTAATGTTCTGTAAATGTTATAATATGGGTATGATTGATGTCTAGATCAACTGCAAAGTTATGAGAAAATATTTGTAGATCTGTATGCAGGTTGGCTTTGGTGAAAGTGCGTATGTACGTTGGTTTGGTTCGTCATAGTAGCGTATACATTATGAAATATGATATTTGAAGTTGTAGTTGGATCTAGTTATTGTTGCAGAGTTCTATTGTCTGTTATGTGTTCTAGTGACTGTGATGTTGATAGGGTTTCAATGATTTAGTATTGGGTGATTAAGAGATTGATAATGTCACTGTTGATTGATTGTGTGCTTCAATGATATTGATGGGTCCAGTATGAAAATTAGATGAAACGTGGCCTTCAGATTATTATGTTGGGTTCCATGAGTATCCTGTCTGAAAATGTATGAAACGTGGTACCTAGAGGAACAAAGAGAAGGTTGTAGCCTTCTATAGGTCGGTACCTACGTACTAGTACATCAACTAGTACAAGAGCTATGGGGGTTGTAGCTCCCTTCCAGTAGTAGCTAGAAAACAAGTAATGGTTGGAGCATTTCAGTAGGCTAGCACCTACGTACTAGTAAATGGATTGGCTAGTCAAGAGCTAAGGGGGTTGTAGCTCCCTTCCAAGAGAGTCTGGAGAACGAGAGAAGGTTGTAGCCTTCTGCAGGTAGAAGCCTGTGTACTGGTATAAGACTGCACCAGTACAGAACTATTGTAAAAAGAAGTTTCTTATTAAAAAGAAGTTTGAGATGACTTGCAGCAAGTGGTTTTCACCCACATTGGGTTTCCACCCACATTGGGTTTCCACCTTACATCATGGTGTTCATGTGTGCTTCTTGTGTGTGATGATCTGTTTTATTTTATTGCTCCTGTTTACTATTCATATGGTTAATAATGTTCTGATGCACTCATTAAGGATCAACTAACTGAATCATAAGTTTACTGGATATACACTCGTTGCATTACACATAGTTGCGTATACATGCAGTTTTCCTTAACTGAAGTAGCGTATATGAATCTTAATATGGAAAAGAAAAAGTTATATTGATTTGATAATACTGATTCACCCCCCCTCTCAGTATTGTTTCCAACAATTGGTATCAGAGCAGGTCGTTTGGTAGAAGCTTGATCGCTTGAAGGAGATCCGTAGAACAATGGGAAAGAAGCTTAAGAAGAAAACACCTAAGAAGAAGAAGACATCTCAGAAGAGTTGTGACAGTGGGAGAATCGATTGGGGAATATGTGGAAGAAGCACTTCAGATTCAGAATCACTTCAGAATGAAGATGAACAGTCAAAAGAACTAGCAGTATGAATTTGTTATACTCTGGTGATACATTTATCCATCCATTTGAAGATGATGAAAGCGATATTGAAACAACTGAAATTGCTCTTATGGGTGAGCAAGAAATATATCAAATAGAGGTAGAATTTAAAAGGCTTACAAACAAAATTAGAGATCAACAAGATCTATTGAACAAAAGGGAATGTGCCTTCAA
>APFE031750340.1:474170-507386 GCA_000404065.3 Pinus taeda
CAAACAAAATTAGAGATCAACAAGATCTATTGAACAAAAGGGAATGTGCCTTCAAAGAAGAAGCTACCAAACTAAAAGCTCAACTAGAGGAAGGAAACAAGGTAAGGAAGTTATTCAAGGACAAGGAAGATCAATGTCAAAAGTTGCATAATGAAGTGACATCATTAAGAAATGAAGTCAATGAAAGGAGCACAACAATTAAGAAACTCGGAGATAGATCTAGTTACTATGAAAATCTTGAAGCTACGATCCTCTCACTAAAAGGAGATCTTGAAGAATCAAATAAGCAGAATAAGGAACTACTCCAACCTTTTGAAAAACAAGAAAACGAAGTTCTTGAACTAAGACATCAGTTGGAAGAAGGAAGAAAACATGAAGAAAACATGAAGAAGCGGTATCTTGAAAAGGAAGAGCAACATCGGGTCAAGGTAAATATTCTAAATGATAAATTAGAAGAAAAGGATAAGCTCTTATGACTTCAAGATAGTACTAAGATCTTGGATGATATTCTTAGTAGTCAAAGGTCTTCTGCTATCAAAACTGGGCTTGGTTTTCAAGAATCTGTTGAAGGAGAATCTATTTTACAAAGTAAGACAAGGGACTCTAATACAAAATCTGAAATGCTCAACAAGGAGATGAGAGGTCAACCCCATCAACAGCCAAGGAAAGAAATTATTCAAAGAAAATATTTTACTCCTCTGATAAATAATGTTGAATGTTATGTATGTCATAATCTTGGACATGTTGCAGCCAGATGCAGAAGAAGAATGGTTCAAGATCATCACACAGAAAGATCATCACATTCTAGGTACTTTAATGGATATTGTTTTTCTTGCAATATGTTTGGTCACAAAGCTGTTGATTTCTATAGAAGGAATGTGAAACATGTAAGATGTTATGCATGTAACAAGCTTGGACATATAGCAAAGGAATGAAGGAACAAAGTACAGGCACCATACCAAAAGATGAAAACATCATCACACTTGAAGATATGGAAGAAGAAGGAAGTCCAGTCAGAAAGATGTGGCACAACACAATATGCAAACATGACAAACTCAGAGAGAGCTGAAAGTGTAAAACTTCAGTGTCCTAAATCACATACGCAAATTTCATAAAGGGAAGTCGTGTATATACGTGATTTAGATGTTGCAAAGTCGTGTATATGTTAGTTTGAAGAAAAGCAATGGGACAGACTCCGAAAAAAGGGTCTGATATGATTCAATCCATTATTTGCTCTGTTTCATAATGGTTAAAATCTATTGATGATGTGTGAAAATGTCATGATATTTGTTAGATGTTTTAAAAGTGTTTTGATCCTAAATTAATGATGATGATGCCTTGATACTTCTTGCTAATATATGCATGATCAGATCTGAAAATAAGCAAGATGGCATAGGTTCAGGTGGAGCATATGCTTTTAATAATGCATTGTTGGCATTATGGTTAGTAGTCCTTGGTGATGAGGCTTATATGGCTAAAAGATATATCTTGCTATGATATGAGTGTCCATGACAAAATCTCATATGATTCTTGGGGTTACATAGTTGATGTTCAAATCAGATTTGTGGTTGATTCTCTGATGATGCATATATATGGTGTTTACATGGTGATCTTCATAAGGATAAAGAGAAGTACAAAGCTTGAATACACATATTCATTACTTGATGATGAGTCACTCATATGTTGCTATCGTCATATGCATAAAAATCATATATTACAGTTATGATGCAGGATTCCTATAATTCTTGGCACTCATGTGGATGAGGATTGTTGATGATATCAACAAGTCTTGACAAATGATATTGAGCTCAAGATACATAGTACTGGATACATGGATGATTACTCAAAGTTGCATTGTTGGGGACATGATGATGATGAATTCTTACCTATGTGATGATAGGATGATGCTATACAAGTTGTTGGTCTAGATGCTATTGACTGATACTTATGGAGTAGATCATACACTATGTATGATAGTTTCTGATGGCTATCATGATCTTATTTAGATGTTTGGTCTCTGTTATAAATGTCATATCAAGACTCATGATGTAATAGTTTGTCTCTATCTATTGCAGTCATTTGATCATATGATGTAATTTGTACCCCCACTATGCATTGGAAGGATGATGTAATATTTCAGTCATGTACAAACATTTGGTATCTGGCGTATCCCCACTTGGTTGGGTGGATGAGTCAATATTGGTATATCCCCACTGGGTTGGGAGATGGATGTATGTATGAGTCCTTGGTGATAGGAAGGTCATTTATGATAGAGTCATGTTATTCTTGTAGAACATCTTTTTGCAGACCTTGCTTATAGTCAGGGGGAGCATGAACATCACACTTCAACAGAGCAGAGATTTCAGCATGTACTCAAAGGGAGCATGGACAGATTGGTACACCTTGGCATATACAAAGGGGGAGCTTATTCAGAGATTTCCGCGGGTACTCAGGGGGAGTATGGACAACGGAATGTTTATTAAGGAAAGAGAATATCTTGGTCTGCCCTTTGCCCTTGATGTCAAAGGGGGAGAGTGATTTGGTGTTGTTGCCATCAAGTCCAAAGGGGGAGATTGTCGGCATTATGATACAAGTGTTGTCCTTGATGGCAACTCACACAGATGACGGATCATAGTATAGCAGGTCAGTAGCAAAGATTGATGGTCAGACTACAAAGAATGAAGAAAGAAGAGTATATATGTAGGTTCACTATATACCAAGTCGTGTACACAAGCAAGTTCACTATATACCAAGTCGCGTATATACACAGGTTCGCTATATACCAAGTAGTGTATACACGCAAGTTCACTATATACAAAGGTGCGTATACACGCGGGATTACTGATCAAAAGTTGCGTATGTGTATGCACGCACTTTCATGCACGGAAAAGAGTGTACATGTGGGAAAGCTTATTTTTGGGTCTGTGGTATTTAGACCTGTGGTTTTGGACCTTGGTATTGTCCAAAGTGTTGAACCCAGGTATTGGGTCCCTAATATTGGTTCTAAATGGTTTTGGACCATGGTATTGAGTAAGGCCTAAGACTATAAAAGGAGAAGAAGATCATTAGGCAAAGGCATTGAGAAAGTCTTGAATATCTAATGAAGTATGAGATCCAGTATGCAGGTTATGGGTTCATGATGCTTTGCTTGATCTAAGCTAAGGAGGAATCTTAGCTACGGATAGATTGGGATCTAATGGCATGGAATGAATCATCTCTATATGATTTGATCTTGTTTAGTCTAGATCTGTATACTGACGCATGTAATGTTCTGTAAATGTTATGATCTAGGTATAACTCAAGTTTGGAATAGCTGAAAATCATGAATGAATATTTATAGGCATATACGTTGGTTGACTATGATAAAAGTGCATACATATGTAGGTTAGATACATCTAAGTAGCGTATACCATATGAGCTATGATGCTTGAAGTTATAGGTGTTTATGGTAGTTGATGAGTTCTGATGACTGTTTACTTGTGTCAGTATTCTACATATTCAGATTGGTTGATTTTGTTTAGCTTCAGTGTTGATGGATGAGATCTAATAATGGATCAAGATCATAATGACTTATATTTATGTGATCTGATGGACTAGATCTGGTTGCTAACACACATATTATCCTTATATATGTAATGATCTGGGTATGTCTAAAGTCAGGAAGTGCAGCGAAGTTATAATTAAGTATTTGATGACATATACGTTGGTTCGCTTTGGTGAAGTTGCATATACATGCTGGTTTGGCTCTTCCAAGTAGTGTATGCAATCTGATGCATGATTTATGATGATACAATTGGTTCTGAATATTGTTGCAGAGTTTCGTGTTCTGCTCTGTGTTCTAGTGACTGCATTTTGTTGACAGGTTTTAGTGATTCAATATTGGGTGATTCAGATATTGATGATGCTACTGTTGATTGATTGTGTGCTTCAATGATATTAATGGGTCCAGTATGATAATTGGATGAAACGTGGCCTTCATATTATGGTGTTGTGTTTCAGGAGTATCAAGTCTGAAAATGTATGAAACTAGCCCCTGAAAGAAAGTGAATGTTGCAGCCTTCTGGAGGTCGGCACCTATGTACTAGTACATCAGCTAGTACAAGAGCAAAGGGGGTGGTAGCTCCCTTCCAGTAGCAGCTGGAAAATGAGTGAGGGTTGGAGCATTCAGTAGGCGGACACCTACGTACTAGTAGAAGGATCGGCTAGTACAAGAGCTAAGGGGGTTGTAGCTCCCTTCCAGGAGAAGCTAGAGAATGAGATGAGGTTGTAACCTTCTACAGGTAGAAGCCTGTGTACTAGTATAAGACTGCACCAGTACAAAAATATTGTAAAAAGAAGTTTCTTATTAAAAGAAGATAGAGACGAATTGCAGCAGGTGGTTTTCTCCCACATTGGGTTTCCACCTTACATCTCGGTGTTCATGTGTGTTGCTTATGTGTGATGATCTGTTTTGTTTATTGCTCTTGTTTAATGTTCATATGGTTAATAATGTTCTGATGCACTCATTAAGGATCAACTAACTGAAACATAAGTTTACTAGATATACGCTTGTTACATTACACACAGTTGTGAATACACGTGGTTTGCCTTAACTGAAGTAGCATATATGAATCTTAATATGGAAATGAAAAAGTTATATTGATTTGATAATACTGATTCACCCGCCTCCCTCTCAGTATTATTTCCAACAAGTTCTAAGTACTGCACCTTGATGAAGCAGTTTGTTGATGTCTTTTGCCTAGGAATATAGTGACCTCAAAACTTATGACAAGAAGATCATCCAGCATAAGATCCCCTTGGAGAAAGACACTATCCCTTTCAAATAGAAGTTGAGACCCATGAATCCTTTGCTCCTCCCCCTAATTGAAAAAGAAATCAAGAAGTTGTTGGCTGCCAAAATCATAGTACCCTTGAGATACTCAAAATGGGTAGCCAACTTGGTTGTGGTGAGGAAGAAAAGTGGAGAAATTAGGTTGTGTGTTGATTTCAGAAACCTAAACAAATTCTCTAAGAAAGACAACTATCCCCTGCGCAAGATGGAGCATTTGTTGCAGAAAGTCTCAGGAGCCAAAGTGATGTCTTTCCTGGATGGATTTTTAGGGTACAACCAGGTTGTTGTACATCCAAATGATCAAGAAAAGACTGCATTCACCACTCCTTGGGGCACTTTTATGTACTTCAAGATGCCTTTTTGGCTGATGAATGCTAGAGCCACCTTTTAGAGCGCTATGGATATAGCATTTGTGGGAGAGAAGGATAATTTTGTCCTTATCTACCTAGATGATATAACCGTATACTCTAGCAGCCATCAAGACCATTTGCAGCATTTGAAGAAGGTGTTTCTGAAGTGCAGGAGGTTTGGGATATCAATGAATCCTAAAAAATCTCAATTTGCTTTAGAGGAGGGCAAGCTGTTAAGACACACTGTTTCTGCTGCAGGTGTCAAAATTGACCTAGATGAAGCGAGAGAAATACAAAACCTGTTTGTACCAAGATCAAAAAAGGACATCCAATCCTTTTTGGGTAAAATAAATTTTGTAAGGAGGTTCATTCCTAATTTTGTAGAACTGGTAAAACATATCACATCCATGCTAAAAAAGGGATCAGAGATCAAATGGACTGAAGCAGCAAGAAGATATTTTGAAGCCATCAAAAGAGCCATTATGGAAACTCCCACTTTAATCGACCGAGACTACAGCAAGGAGTTCCATATATTTTCATTTACCTCAGGTGACACCCTTGTAGTAGTTTTATTACAGAAAGATGATGAGGGTTTAGAGCATCCAGTGGCATTTTTCAACAAAACATTAAGAGATGTTGAACTGAGGTATTATATCATTGAGAAATAGGCTTATGCTCTTATCATATCCTTCAAAGATTTCAGAATATAAATTCTGCACTCCAAGGTAATTGCATATGTGCTCTTTGCTTCAATGAAAGATGTCCTAACACAGTCAGATGTTGATGGAAGAAGGGCTAAATGGATTGCAAAGCTTATTGAATTCAACATAGAATTGAAGCCCACCAAGCTGGTCAGAGGTCAGGGCCTTGCCAAGCTAATGGCTGAAGAAAATTGTAGGATGCTGGACATGAATTTGATAAGCACAAATTCAGAAGATGGACAGATAGAAGGAACAGCTGAACTAGGAATTGACCAGTCATTGGCCGAAAATCTAGCTTCTTGTGAATGGTATTCTGCAATAGCTCAATTTTTGCTGAAGTTAGAAGTTTCTCCAGACCTTAGTCCAAGCCAAGCCAGGACTATTAAGCTCAGGGCAGCCAAGTATTGCATTCATGAAAGCTTGCTGTATTGGAGGGATCCATCTGGAATCCTTTTAAGGTGTCTGGACAAAGAACAATCCATGGAGGTCATGCATCAGTTTCATTCCAGCACATGAGGAGGACATCACTATTGGAAAACCACAGCCCACAAGATCCTCAAAGCTGGGTACTACTAGCCCACTTTGTTTTCTGATGTCTTTTCGTTTGTAAAATCTTGTGATAGATGCCAAAGGTTTGACGGAAAATAGTAGTTGAAATCTTTGCCCTTGAAGCCAATACATGCTAATGGCCCTTTCCAGCAATGGGGCCTGGATTTCATAGGGGAAATCAACCCACATTCCAGTGGCCAGCATAGGTGGATCTTAGTAGCCACTGATTACTTCACTAAATGGATTGAGGCCATCCCTACTAGGAAAACTGATCACCATGTGGTCATGAAATTCTTGACATAGAATATTTTCACCAGGTTTGGCTATCCACACAAATTGATTACAGACAATGCAACAACCTTCAGGGAAAAAGAGTTGGTGGACATGTGTGACTCAATGGGCATTAAGCTAGTTCATTCCACCTCATATTACCCTCAAGGTAATGGTCTAGCATAATCTTCCAACAAAAGCCTAATAAGGATAGTCAAAAAGCTTCTGGAGGAAAATAAAAAGAACTAGGATTCCAAGCTGAAGTATGCATTATGGGCTAACAGGGTAACCATTAAGAAATCCACAGGGAATTCTCCATTCAAGCTGGTATATGGCATTGAGGCTATATTCCCAATTCAGTTAACCGTCCCTGTGGCAAAATTCTTGCAGGAAGAACAGAATGAGGAAAATGACATGGCTAGGAGGATTAGTGACCTAGCTAAAGTGTATCAAATCAGAGATCAGTTGGTTGAAAGGACTACAGCACATCAAAAGAGGATCAAAGAAGCCTTTGACAGAAAGGTGAAAAGAGATAGCATTTAAGTTGGAGACTTGGTTCTTAAGTGGGATGCGCTGAAGGAGAAGAACGACAACCATGGGAAGTTCGATGCTCTGTGGACTGGACCTTTTATCATCACTCAGATCCAGGGGAACAACACTTTCATGCTGCAAATTATGGAAGGAGAGAGTTTTTTATGGCCCAGTTAATGGGCAATTTTTGAAAGTTAATATTGTTTAAGGTCTTCAGGCCTTAAGGTTGTAAATATATTATTTTTACCGGGTTTTAGTGTAGGCTTAAATAGACTCCATGCCCAATGGAATAATAGGCAATGTTTTTAATCTTGTTTTTGTATGAAGGTAGTGGTCTACAGCTCTTGAGACCTCATAGGGAGGATCTCATCCCCAGAAGGATCCAGTGTTAGCTTTGCTATACAACAATGATTTTCTAAGGTCAGAGACAATCTTGGTCTATTGGGTTGTGCTCAAAAGGAAGCTCATAATGGTCATTGTCCCTTTTTCCTTCTACCCCACTTTCCCTCCACCACCTTCATTCCTCTATTTTCCTCCTAAACCCGACAAATAACCCCTTTGGCCTTAGCCCCAAGTGACAAAATTCCAAGCCCTCATACAACCCTGCCATACGCCCTCGCGCGCTTGCTAAAAACCTTTCATTGTTTTCTCGCTGTTGATTCCCTCCTTTAGATCCAACGGCTCCCGCCGCGCTCGATAAAGCAACCCACTCGACCTTTCCCAACCATCCGATTACTTCCGAAAAGGTCCGACGGCATTTTCTTTTATCGTGTCATCCACTCAATCGAACATTAGTGCGCGATGAGAGCAGTTTTTCTCTCTCATTTGCCACTATGTGTTGATTGATGAGTGGAATCACATGGTCCTATCCTTTTACCACTTAGGGCCTGAAAGTGGTGCGATCAATACCATTACCACCCAACCAAACTGCTCCTCCCCAATAACGACTGCGTAGCTTCGCCTCCCAATCACCGTTCGATCTGGCCACCTAAGATCTAACGACCCAAATTCATCTCGCTCCCACCTTGGCCGATATCCTTCGTCGAACCATCTCCGCTGTCCATTTCCTCAATCTAACGGATATCCTTCTCACTCATCCATATCGTCCACTCGCCCATGCAGTCCATGTCCTCTGACCACTCTGTTTGCTCGAAGGAGGAAGCTGACCAACTTACCATTACCAGTCACTGACAGACCCCCAACAACCATATTTAACAGAAGGCATGGCCAAGGGAGAAAAGGACAGAGCACAACCCTGTAACTGCATTTATCAGTTATGGAACTTCACTAGTACGAGCACTCCAACTGCCTAAGAGGACAACACAACACTTGAGCAGATTGGATTCATCCACTGAAGCAAGCAAACAAAGTCAGAGACTCCATCAAGTAGTTAAATGCAGTTGGTGGTCAATTATGACCCCTCCATACCTAAATGGCCAAGTGCCTTTGTAATGTAAATCCATAAATACCCAGAAAAAAGATGTAATCAGGGCTGGTGGTTGGCATTTTGATGTAAGGTTCAACTTTTGGAGACTGTAGATATTTTTTCACTTGCAGCATCTCGTCTTCATTTTCAGCTAATACAAGCTTCTTCTGCTGTTAACTACTCACCTTCCATTTTCGTTTATTCTAAGCTTGTGCTTGATATATTGTATTCTTGATCTTTTGAGGTTTAGTACTAGGTAGCTGTCATCCTATCTCTATGTTAGATTGTTGAATGCATCACTGAATAAGCTACTCAGGTTTCTTTCTATCTGATGCAAGAGAGTTGTCATCCTGTCTGTGTATTAGTAGAACAGATTTACAAGTTTTTTTACTAGTTGCATCTAGCCATCACATGGTCTTGTGCATCTGCTGGTGTGGTTAGTATTCTCCATATTCACCCAATATCTAAACTGTGAGCATTTTGTGGTCTAAATCCTTGTAGTCTGGGGGTGTTCACACATGTCTGGAGTGAAACAAAGTAGAAGTGGTTATCTGGCTTGAACAAGCATCAGTCCTTCCATTCAACCCACAACAATAGTTGAATTTATATGTTAGCAGGCATCTCTGAGCTACAACCTAGGAGAGTTTCTTGGAGTGATAATAGTGTGGATGGTAAATTCACTATTTTACTTTAATTTAATTTTAAATTTAATTTTTTTATTATTATTTTTATATAATTTGATTAACAATGTTAAACAAAACAATACATGGCATTAAAACATCTCTATCATACTAAGCTAAAGTGCACATCTGGCAATAAAAAAAATAATTTTATAAAAGCTATTTCTCTAGTTCTTCTCCTTTCTCATTTTCATACTTTGATTAAGAAAAAAAATAATTACTCGCACTTCGATGCCAACTAAACGATAATGGATTTAGTTGATCTTTGAAATGAATTAATTGTTGCATTGGAAATGTGTGATTGTCCATGAATAAAGTTTCATTTTTCCTATTATTTTTGTATGTTGATAAAGAACACATGTATTGTGTACAAAGTTTAAAAATCAGTCCATGGCCAAGTATTCGCAAGGTCGCTAGTTGTCGGAAAATTAAGTTATGATAGGATTGCATAGAATATCCATACACTTTGTAGAGCCAAAGGCACAACATTATCAAAATGCAGTTATTTTTAAATTCTCATTGATAAGGAAAAGTTGAAATTGTAGCTAATCATAAATGACCAATGTATTGCATGTTGCTATTTGTTGTAGCTTTGTATAGAAAATATGATGGTATGACATACCCTCAACATGTAACCTACAGGTGTAAACAATAGAATTAAGTGTAGGGATCTCATACTTATCTGAGAGTCGCTATGAACCATTGTTCCCTCATGTCATTTGCTGCATTATCATCTATTAGGCCATAAATACATTATCCATTCATTTACAAGTAAAAACATGTTGAGAGCCATACATAGATTTTGTCATAAAACATACATTTAACCAGCATAATAGGGACATAAATATCATAAACATATCAGCCATAGAATCCACATATACATCAATACATTTACACATGAAAATCAAGTGAATGAATTTTTCATTAATGAATGTAATAAACCAACTCAAGATGGGACTACCACATTCCACCCGACCATAGAATGGTTGAGCCAAATCTCTCTTCACCCATTCACCCTCGTGCCATATTCCAAGCATGAATGTGGGACTCAAACCAAAAGAACCAATCAGGGCATACCGAGGCTAAACCACCTCACCCTCATCAATAGAAACCAGGCTTTACCATAATCCATCATAAATCACTAGGCGAGCACAATGAACAGATCATAACAAGATTTACCATTATCTCCACCCAATAACTAGGCCAAACAAAGATGGATGTTGTTAGGGTCCTATAATAATAGGATTCATAATTTTGAATTGGCTTTGGTTAGTCTTGTAATATTGTACATACTTTTTCTTTCTGTAAAATGATTTCCATATTAAAAATTAAAAAATGTAAAGAGGGTATATCCTAAAGGAATAATCAAAGGACAAAAGAAAGAAAAATATCAAAAAAGTGAAAAATATGAACCCCAAAAAGAAATAAAATAGATCATGAAAGTGTGCAAATTCAAATGCCACTACTTTTTACTTTACTTTGTAAAATAAGGTTGTGTGCAGCTCGTCAGAAATGCCACAATCCATGATGGTCAAATAGCTTAATCTTGACTTATTCATGCTTTAAATTTTATGTTGATAGATAGAGAATCAACATCTAGCCAAATTGTTTAACCTTGGCAGATCAGTAGTTAGTTAGAGAATAAAAATGAGCTCATCAGTTTAATCTGAGCCATTGGAAGTTATAAGGTTAGAATTAAATATTTTACTTGTCAAAAGAAAAGGAAATAAAGGCTCAGCAAGCTCAAATGCAGCTGATAAAAAGAAGAAAAAATGTTAGGATAAATAAAGGGTGGGTAGAAGAAAGGTTGCTAAGTCAAAGAGCACATTTATCATGCTTAATCCTATGTTTGATGTGTAGGAGGATTCATGAGAAAGAAAGGGTATGCACAAGCTGGTTTAACTAACTTCCCCTCCATTCACCCCCCATGCTTATTTGCTAATTTCCCCATTACCCCTTCATCACTTATAAATCCCTTTTTTCCCTTCATTTTGACCCTTACCCCTTGGTTCCACACATTTCCCTAGTAGTTACCTTTCAAAAATCATCCCCCTACCCAAAACCCCTTTTCCCTAGTGTGAAACCTATTCCCCATTGCAAATATTACCTTCCCCCCTTATTAATTTTCCTATTCCCTTCAAAACCCACAAAACCCCTTTATCCTGAGTTTTTCTCCCCCCGCTTTATCTAATTAAACCGGCCATTTCATATTTCACCTACAAACCTCTTTTAACCCACAAACCCTTGGTGCGGTTAAAAATCCCCACCACATAACCCCTGGTCCCACTTTATTAACCCGCTGCTTGTGTCAAAAATCCCAACCTTGTTAGTTAATTAATTACATTTCTGTGTAATTAAACCCTGGGCCCTGCAAATCCCTTTCCCAATTCCCTCTGTGCATCTTAACCACATGACAGTCATCTGATCTCTTGCCCCCAGATCCGACGATGCACATCCATATCGTGCGAGTTCATTATCTGGCTGATAGTAGCCTAAGAGAAAGCGAGATTCGCGGTTTTGCCTGAGCCCTATTCTGCTACATTGTTGCACCAAGTGAGATTGCATGCTCACAAAAAAGCGATGCGATGGCCCAAAAAACTACCTCCCTGCCAAATCCCAAAACTGCCCATTATTCATTCATAATTTCCACACCAAAATGTGACCGTTACTTGTTAAAAGGCTAGAAAAGCCCCAATTCACTCTTTTCGCTCATTTTTCACTGCAGTTGCTGCTTAGCCATTGCGACACCCTGGGACCTCTGCGACCAAATTGACCATTGTCTACCACCTGAAGAAGCTCTGGACACCTAATTTAAGCAACCAGTTCACAGTTGAAGCCACTGTACCCTCTACAATTGCCATTGAACCCAGTTTGCAAGCCAGACCATCGATTTCCAGGTATTCTTTGGAAAATGAAAACGGTCCTTGAATTTGAAAGCGTACAATCTAATTGGAAGCTTAATTAATCGAATTAATAAAATAAAATTCCCTGAATTGAAAAGAAACCTATTTATACCCCAAAACCCTTCTTTTGAAGACTATAACTACTCTCTCATTGTACTAGAATTTCTAAACTCAATCCTCAAACCCCTCAAAGGCTAATTCATATCTATACACCCAATTATGGCTTCCCAAATTTCTTTGGACATGAGACCTCTACAAACCCCTGACCTAAACATCGACCACCTTGCAATAGCAGACAGATATTTCAAAATAAGGGACACAACCTCCCCTACCTACCTTCTAAAGCTCCACTACTTGAGTAAGGACAGATTCTTAAACCAGAACGATGACATCCACCTTTGGGAGTCTAATTTGCCCAAATATGTGTTTCCAAAAGTACATCCATTCCCAGACATTATCCACTTTTTTCATGCTTGCTACATTCCTAGCTAAAGGACCATTGTCAACCCTAACCAAAAAGTATCGTTTACCATCACTGCAGAATCCATTAACCAAATGTTGTAGGTCCAACTAAGCCCTAATGAGACCCCATTGTCTATTGGAGAATTGTTGGACTTTTATACCAAGTTAGACCTACCCAAAATAGCCCAAATTTTCCAAACTTTCACCATTGAGGAATGTCATACTCCCATAGATAGTCCCCCTTATGCTGCCACTATTTTTTCTAAGAGAGGCAGACAAATTATTACTATGCTCTCTTGCATCTTAAGATACACCATAGATGAGCATGTGGATGAGGGTGTCCTAGCCTCCCTTTCCATCTTTAGCCTAGGAAAGCCTCCTGATATTATTTACAACTATGATCAGTTCGTTACAAGAAGGATGCATGAACAGTTCACCAGATTACCTACTGAAAGAGTCTTCAAGTACTCTTTTGTATTATTTCATATGTTCTTGTATTATCAATCAAATATATTCCCTATCAGCATTCAGAAGTTGGATACCAAGCGAAGTCAAAGATCAGTTATTTATTGGACACCCTTGATCTAAAAGTACTCCACTACATTCACTTATAAGGACTTCATTCATTCATTTTTCCATCCAGTCAAGAATATGCTAACCAGTAGCCCTCGACCTAGAATCAACCAAGAGATCAAAAGGGTGTTACAGTTGGCCAAGAATAGTAAGGTGGGAGATTGGTATCTGTACCAGAACCACACAAAGATAAGAAGTTATGGATGCCAACTTTCCCCTTACATACTGCTCAAATACCTCCCCATTAGGCTATTTGCACTAGAATATTTTAAGCAGATTATCAATTCTGATGAATTCAACTTCCTAGCAGCTAGGAAGAAAATTCAATTCAAATTGAAAAATCAATTGGGCCCCTTCATTTGTAACACTAGGGAAGCTGGACGGGAGGCAGATAAGATTCTGCAAGAAATGAAGTTCAAAAACAGTTTTATGTGTCAGTATGACCCTCATGGAGTCATAAATAAATTGAGGATCAAGGTCAAATTGGGATCTTTCATCCATCATCCCAGACTGGACATTGAGAGGTTTTCCAACCAATCAAAATGGTTGGAAAACACTCTAACTGACATGGATAGCACTGTAGTGGATGTAGAGAATACATTGATTAATGTAGAGAGATGGATTGATGAATGTTCCTTCTTGCGCGTTCTAGAACTAGGAGAACCAATGAACATTCCTCCTATTTTACAAACTCCTACAAATGAGGAGAGAAACCCAAAGATAAATAGGGAGGAGGGTTCCAGTTCTTTTATGGAAACCACTGATGATCAGTTCCAGATCAGTTACAAGAAGAGGCCCAAGCTGAATCCTGTAACTGAATAGGAGGACACCATTGAATCAATAGAAATAACTGACACTTATACAATCGTGGAAAGAAGCAAAGGTACAACATCTTCAAGAGAAGCACAGCAACCTCAACATCTAACACTCAACTGATTGAGAGACAACTCGGTGTTGAGGTTTGTTCTTTCACCAAACCCACAGATAAAGAAAAGGATATCAAGGACAAATACAAGGAGATCAAGTTGAGAAATGAGAAGTTGAAGGCTGAAACATATGTTGAATACTTCAAGCACACACCAGCAAACAAAAGTAGGTTGATGTCAACTTTTGACATCAAAGCAGGAAAAATGCAGGTGCCCTTCATGCAGCCAACTGTCCAGTAGCCAAGGACATCAGCTGACTACAGAAAAAAAGACTTTGAGGTGTTGGCTAGGGATGTTCATCCCATTGACCAGATTGAATTCCACAAGCAGGCAGGAGAGATGATCTACTCCACCTTGACAGGAAAGGCCATGGTTGCACATAAGTTGCAGAGTCCATTAGATAACATTACAACTCAATACAAATTGGAAAAGGCCTCCTCACAGGCTAAGGACAACAGGATCAAGTCATTGGAGGGTTTGCTAATTGAGCTGGGACATTATCCCAATGACATCAAGGATGCTGAGAAATTTATCAAGAAGAAGAATGAGGAAATTGCAGCTCTAAAAAAAACTGAAACTTCCTCATTCAAAGAACCCACAAAAAAAATAGGTCCTGGAGAGCTAGACACATTAGGAGGAGATGATGGACCTAGTGCTACAATTGAATGATTAACTAAAGGAAATGGAAAAGGAGTTAGATAGCTTGATACAGTTAAATAAGATAGTATGGAGGTTTCCCCTGCCACTATTATCCCAACAATTACTTTAACAGTACCTTCCACTTTAGCAGCATCCTTAGCTCCTACGGCTCCAATGGATACAATACTACCAATGTCTACAGCATCTACATCAGCAACAAGGTCAACAGCACAAGCTTAGCCAGGTGATGAGGCTAATAGATTGGTCAAGGCAATGGAATACATGTCCATTCAGACCACTGAAATGAACAAGCTTAAGGAAAAGGTAACCAGTCTAGAGACTGACTATAAGCTTCAAGAAATTATGGACAAAGAAGGAGTGTAGAAAGCAACTAGGATGAATGAGAGAATAAAAAGCTTGGAGAGGGAATTGACTTTGGAGGAACCCATTGGCCAAGCTAAGGAACAATTATGGACCAATATCATTGACTCTGTCAATGATATTTGGCCATCCATTGAAGTTATTTTTGAACAACTTAACTTAGTGAAGTACGCTACAAAAGCCATACAAAGAGTGAAAACAGAACTGGGAGACATGTCAGGGGAAGCCACTAGGATCATTCACTTCCTTAACTCCAAAAATAGGCATGAATTGCAGGAGCTGGAGATACCTGATAGGATAGGTACAATATTAGAAGTAAAAAGGGTCATCACCAAAAGAAACATAATGTTAAACCTGGAAGATAAGTGACAAACCATGCAACTAGCTATAGACAGATTTATGGTTAAATTTGAAGTTTTGAGGCAAAAGGGTCAGCCAAATCCCCTAGTAATAAATGATAAATTAATGCCACAAGAGGACTACAACAAAAGAATTAGAGAAGTGGCTAGAGCTCAGGTAAATAATTCATTTATCAAGGGTATGCCTACTAGCAAGGTCCCATACCAAACTTTTGAGAACTTGTTTTACCTCTAGCATGAGGTAAAACACCTATTTCTGAATAAGCCCACTTTTGCCAAGTACACAGAGGCGGATGAAATTTATAGGAAAATGGTAAATATCCAATTACCAGATGTATAAACATGGGAGAAATTGAATGACTTATTGTAGAAATACACAATGTAAAAATGTATAGTAAGGGTAAAAAAGCATAGTAATAGGATAATGATAGGCCAACCAGATGAAAGAATATTAGGTAAAAATGTATCAATTGAAAGTTCAGAGTAAAAAGAGCATCCAGTGTGAAGACCAACAGTAAAGCAAAGAATAAAAGGGAGAATATCAGAGCATAAAGATAGCACAACCTAATAAACAGGGATAGCATACATCATTTGAACATTTGTCTATATCTTCTTGCATGAAGATATTTCTTTCTCCTAGATTATTTCCTAAGATAGTTTGGGATATTTTGTAAATTATTTTTGTATAAATACTTCATAATTCGAAGTATCGAGTGTGGATTTCTATACATTTGTAGATTTATTTTGATCTTAAACCTAAGGGTTATTGTACCAATTTTTCAAGTCAGCAGACTGGACCAAGTAATAAAGAGATTTCATTACAGGATTCATGTGTTAAGCTATTACAGTGAAGTATTTTCTTTATCAAATTTGTTATTTTCTTATGTTTTTCACAAACTTGAATGTTATCTAAAGTTGAATGAATTAACTAGAACTTTATCTTAGAATTTGTTTAAGTACACTCTGTTTCGAACAGTTGATCATTTCCATGTTTTCTTTTGATATCCAGATTTGAGAATCCTTAATTACTCTCCCATCCCAGTTGACCTCTTTCACTTTCTTCATAATACGGCCTAAGGAACCCTTAATTTCTCCTTGGATCCGATTTAAAAACACTTCACCATCCAGCCTTGAGATCTGAAGTAACTCTGCTATCTTGCCCTGTAGACATTGTTTTTAGAACTTGATCCAGTCATGTTTGTTTGACATTTTACCCCATAGCCCAATGGTAAAAGACACCTCTCTTTTCATCTAAGTGATCCCACCACCAAATCCAAATCAAAACCCAAGTACAATCATAACTAGCCTAAAATAAAATAACTAAACAAAGTTAAAACATAAAGAGAGAGCCCTCTTTGAGCATTAGGAAGTGTGATGCAGGAAAGTGTTCCCTCTGCGGACAGAGGCAACCCCTCTAGCCCTAGAGTGGGTCTAGTCACAGCAAAAACAGATCAACAACTAATTTCATTAAACAGTCATCGTTGGAGGCCTACCTCAACTGGTGGTCGATGGAGTTCCGTTGTGTTTCTCCAGTTCCCACTTCCTACTCCTCAATGAGTGATCAACCTGAAACAATGCAAAGGAAATACAACAAAGCATGTAACTAGAAAACAACAATGATCTATTTACTCACAAAGTCAAGAAGTCATGAGCTATCAAGTAAATTACATACAAGACATAGGAAAACATCATTGATTTTATTAATAATGAAATAAGAGCAAGCTTACAACCAAAGTCTTGACGTCGCAAGCCTTCTTAGAGGAATCCAACTAGCATGTTCTTCAAGCATTCACTCTTTGAAGATGGATCTCCCAACATACAAAGTCTCTCTCTCACTCATAAGTTTTACATAATGTCAAGGGAACTTCACAAGCTATCAACACTCTCACACTTGTCACACCCACACCAATTATCTATCAAATTCAAAAGCACTAACAACACTGCTCAATCCAAGAATTTACCAACTAGCTGATCATAGCAAAAGTGAGTGTTTAAATAGGAGAAGGAGTCTCCATGAAAGGTGGAAGAGAGAGCTTATCCCCAAGGAAGGTAGCACAATTGATGGAACTGCCATGCCAGAGAAGGAAGGGCGACACAAACTATGCCAACAACCAGGTCTGGAGTCATCTAGAAGGCCAACTATTGGAACAAATTCGCCCAATCTGGATCATCACGAGTGTATAACTAAGCTCTAGCACTGACATCACTAGTAAGTAATGTAGCCAGTCAGATCGTCACTAGAGATAGCAAATAGCCTTGCGACGGGGCATAAAATCAGACCGTCACGGGAAACAGATGTACTTCCGCACTTGAAGTGTGGCTAGACTGTATAAGACCATCGTTCAGCACGTATATTAAGTCCATAGTTGCGATGAGGCAGATAACTTAGGAAAAGTGGGTCAATTGGTAGCATAAGAGAGCATTTGTTCAGTATGAGCATGTTTGACTTGGACACATGACACAGTAGAAGGACTAGGGTGAAAGCAGTGACAAATTACTGTGTAACAAATACCTTCTTTGAGATGTCATTTTGTTCCCATGATCGTTGACCCGTCATGGCAGGTATCATTCACTCACTAGCATTTAGGTTAGGGAAAACCATTTTTCCATTGTATCTTGCATTCTAGCCTCCATTCAGCAATACATTAGCCATAAGGTCAAACCCATCGTATCTTGGTTAGCAAAACATTTTCACTCGTCGATTTTGAAATCATGATACGATGGTAGAGCCATCCTTTACATGGGCATCTTAGTTAGAACCTCATTGACATTGGTTGCCCATGTTGCTATATTGAGTAGGCCCAGGATTCCTCTTTAGTCCTGCCATTACTTATGCGTTGAAGACACATTCTCTTTTCTTCTGTGCTGATTTTTGGCCTTATACCCTAGAGGCTCCTTTGTGTTGAGTTGTACTGCTATATTGCATTTTGACTATTTTCACCTTTTTGGCCTTGAGCCGAATTCACTTGGACTTGTTTTTAAGCCACTTATTTGACCATGCCTTCTACAAAATAAACCATACAATCGCTTTGCTTCTGCAACTTGACGCATCCTTTTACCCATGGAAAGAACATCCCTTTGAGTGTCCTTGACCAGTTTCACCTCCCTGAATTGAGCATATAAATGTTCCCCTCCCAAGAACTAGATCATCTATTTCTCTGACACTCGTTCTTTCCATTGTACTATAACATTCTTTCATTCTTTTTCCAACTTAAAGAAAAAGACAAAAAAAATATTATATATTCTAAAAAGAGCGGGAACGGGACAACATTTCCATATTTTGTTAGTAGCTAGAGTTAGTTGTGTCGCCCTTGAACAAAGCACTCAAAAGAAAGTCTCTCCTCCATTTTGGGTGGGATTTATTTTGACTTAGGTACGCCTTAACCTTGTTATTGAGTCATTACTCCTCTGATTGGTTACCTCTTCCAATCATATGGAGAGTTTTCTCATGCCTCTTGCATGAAAAACTTATATAGAGCTATCATATGTTGCCATATAGTCATAATTGAGTTGTGCTTTTGTTCAATGGAAGTAAGCCTGAGTTGGCCTCTCTGTGGTGTCTCCTGACTTATTTTTTTCAGTCGGCCATCCCTGGTTGTTAGTGCCATGTTTTTCATCACATTTGTTATATTGGTTCTTTGGTCATGCTGGTTTGAGAAGGTCTCCATTGACTTCCTACTGGCGGGTCTTGTCCTTATCGATGATGACATATTGCTCTGAGGGCAGGCCTAGAGCCGCATCCTAACCCTATTTGCATTATTGATAGATCACCTTGTGGTCAACATCGATCAATATCATGGGTCTTTGACTGAGTGGTTTCCCATGTGTTCAACATTAGCTTTCATTATCACACATTGGGATTCGTGCAGTGCCTTGGTTTCCATTTGACCCTATTGGTGGATTCCTCACCTCTGTGTCAGCTTTCATCATTGGTTGGTTAAAATGGTTTCTATCGTGCACTAGATACATCTTTCGTATGCTGGAAACGTGCTTCGGTTGGGTTACTACATCTTTTTCATCTGATTCCTTCCACATTATTGGCCTATGGGTTACACTCGTGCTAGATTGATGAAGGATGCCTTAATGTCTTCCTTCTAGCAGATTGTTTCCTATCGGCTACAACTCATTTGCTTTGGGACAAAGATCTAGAGTCGATTAGGCAGTACCTTGGGATTTGTAGTCATCAGTGGCAGATTCCTTCACTATCGATAGTGGGAAACCATTATTGTCCCCTGATTGATAGATTCTTCCAAGTGTTCGACTTCAAATCATTTATTCGCACTTGTTATATTGTACTAGGTACCTTGACTCTGATTTTCATTATCGGTGAGTAGTCTCACGTTTGTTAATGGTATACATCAATGATTGGTAATCAAACAATTTCTCACGTGGTCAACCTCAGATCATTTATTCCCATTGTGTAGAAATGTACCACGGAGGTCAGTGAAGACCTCGGGTTGCATCAACATGTTTTGGTTCACTTTTCAATTGCTCCTATTGCTACTAGTTGACACCATCCACCATATATGTTGCAGTTCTTCACAATGACATCTTATATGCTGGCACCCGAGTTGTGATGTAGTATCATTTTATTCCATTATGTTCATTTGGTACTATTGGGATCAATATTTGACATCAGTGACTAGCTTCATCCTTCAGCATCATTGATCATCTTCTTATATGTGATATTCAAACATGTACTTTTTCAATCATGATCAGATGATCCATTATGTACTTTCAGTTCTTTATACTTGTATACATATTGGATCTGCTTGTACTTGATATGCAGACATGCTTTACTTTCTCTAAGCATGGGTTTTCTTGCCTCAGACAACATTTTCTTTCTGATCTCTTTCGATGGCTTAGTAGGCTGAATCCTAGTGAAGTTCTTCTTATTTTCGACAAGATTCTTTCCATACACTTAATACGTTTTGGCAATCATGTACCCCTTTAGGACCTCATATATTAGGGGGCATCTGTTATAGCATCATTTACCACCCTTGGTATTTGTGATTCTTGGTTTATGGCCTAGGGAAACACCTCCTTCCAGACTTGGTCCAAATATATTTAAAACAGGGTTTTATTCCCTGTACAATACTTTTCCCTGAGATAAAAGCATGTACACGTGGTTTAGTCAATACCCAACCCACATATATGTGTTAAAAACACTTAAAAAATTAAATTTCCTTAATTA
Organism: Pinus taeda; assembly: GCA_000404065.3. Classification (NCBI taxonomy): domain Eukaryota; kingdom Viridiplantae; phylum Streptophyta; class Pinopsida; order Pinales; family Pinaceae; genus Pinus; species Pinus taeda. The sequence goes on from APFE031750340.1 coordinate 494,946, forward strand.
TGGGCAGAGTTCACGAGTTTTACTTGTTGATTACCTCCTATTGCCCATGGCCCAACTGTTTCCAAACTATTTCCCAACTAAAAAACTAATTGCGAGAAGTATAAATAGACTTCTATGGGAATGCCTAAAGGAGGAGAAGAGATAGATTTATTATACTGAGATTATCCCTGACTAAGTCTAATGAATCCCTATGCCTCATGCACTTCCCCAAGCTTCAAGAAACCCTTGTTTCCTTGATTATAGATATTCTCCCTCTTTCTTGAGATATCATGGTGTTAGTTATGGAAGAAGATTATTGAAGGTTGGGATAGGACGAATCAGGATGATGGTTCTACCTGGAGCCAGAAGAAGCAGACTCAGGTGAATTCTCTCCATGTTATTTATAGCTTGCTGCAATAAAAGAATTGTTGTCCTGTTTCCAAAACTAACTTTGTTTGTGCATCAAATTATATTGTAATTAATATATGAATGTTGTTTTGATGTACGATCAATCATTTGTTTATATGATATAAAGTCAAATTTCATGAATATGCTTTATGTCTATACTACTATGTATTTTCTAATTGAATGAATTTCAGGTTTGAAGAACATCAGGAGTTGCAGAGGGTCTGAACCTTGCGGGACCTGCTCAAACGAAGGAAATTCGGGTACGGTCGCTCTTATGTAGTTTGATTATATAAGCATTTTGCATGAGTTGTATGAGTGTTTCTTGTTGTAGTTTTCTCTTGCTCTGTTGGGGTTCTAACCCAAAACCATAGGGTAATTATTCCTGAAATAGATGCTTTTGTGGGGAATTCACAGGAGAAAAATATTACAGACCAAATGAAAAGTGTCTTTGGGTCGGTGAAGAAGTCTGGAGGCTATGCCACTAGTTCTATCTTAGATGAATTTGTATAGTTTATTGCACAAATCTTGGTAGGAAAAATAATGTGCAAGTGTCATGCTAATGAAGTACCGACACCAGTAGTATCTTTGGTTGCATAGTGCAACAAGGGGGTCAAATTCAATTGGGTGAAGTACTTATGCCAAGATTTCTTCGATGATTTTTGCGAAGTGCACGAGGAAGGAAAAACATTCTGCTATGCGTTGCTTCTACTATTGATAGTGTTGATAGCTTGGAGGACACCAGAGGATTCCCAGTTCCCTATGACAGATCTGGAGTTGTGTGAGGCTACCAAATTTGCCTTGATGTGGGCAACAAAGGACCCTTCCCGTGTCATCGAAGATAAGATGTTCTGGGTAATCTTTGAAATGGAATTGCATATGGTAATTAACTAGAAGCCATGGTTGTTAGCAAGTATATTCAAAGAATATCGATGCATTGTAGATTTTAAGGTTGATTTCCATCATGTATACATCCACGTGAGGTGTAATTTGATGAATAAATGGACATCATTTCCATTTTTGTTCACCGAAGATGATATCACGCAGTTAGTCATTCAGTGCCAGACTGACTGGCTCCTTCCAACAAATATTGTCGAAGGTATAATAGGGGCTAGTGCAGACGACACAATAGACACTAGTAAATAGGCGTAGAAGGAAAATAAGGCAGTGACCATCGATCTAGAGAAGAATAATGTGCTGGAACTAGAGGGCGAACATGACGAAAAGAAGCATACAAAAGAAATTTATTATGGTACCGAAGACCCCTTTGTAGAACCAAAGAACATTGATTCTCCCTTTATTCTTAAACGACAACAAAAAATAGGTGTGAGAGGCACACAGAAGAAGTGCAAGTCTGACAAGTCCACCAGTGCAAAGGATATGGTCCTCATTGAGGGGGACCTTGATGAAATTGGAGATACTGTTAGGTCTGTGACAAAAGATATTTGGGGCCACATTGAAGAACAATACCATTTTGTTTTAACGAAGGTCTAGGTGGGCCTCAAGGAGTTGCAGGTTCAGGTGAGCCAGGTTCAAGTGAGCATGGTTCCAGTGGACCAGTCTCAAGTGAGCGAGAAAATAATGACATTGAGTAGTGTGCAATCGGTCCTCACTTTAGAGCTCCCTGCTGTACCCCTGCCTGATGGATCCTTACATATGAATTTTTTCACAAAACGAGAGTGCCCAACAACCTAAAGCCATAAGTATTAACCTCATGGTGCTCCTCTTATCTACATTGCATGAGAAATACAAGTGTGTATCATATGAGCTTAAGATGCAAGAGCAACCAGCTCTCGTGGTGATCAAGGATGCACAAATCACTAGTGAATATATGTGCGATGAAAATCACAAAGCTTTCTAGGATTGTGATGAGGTAGTTGCGAGAAGGGCACAACTAGATTAGGCCATTTCTAGAGTATACAATGAGCAATGAACCATCATCTTAGCATCAAAAGGGCCAACTACAAAAAAGTTGGCCAAATAAGTTCGATAGGTAGTAGTTCAATGCACGAAGGTGCTTCACCCAGTGAATTCTTCATTCAACAGCCTAAAAGAAAAGATCCAAAACGTACTAGTGGAGTGACTCGAGGATGAGTCACATAATTTTGTTGGTGGCCTATTGGAATGGGGTCCCCTAGGTCAATTTTGTTAAAATATTGTAAGTCTCTGCACTTTGAGGAGCAAAGCGCGAGTAGTGTTGGTCAAATACGAGTCAAGGGGTTTTAGGAAGGTCAAAACCCTTATATTTTTTAGGTAAATCCTCTCTTTGGACAAAGATGATCCCTCTAGCCCAATGAGTGGGTCTAGCAGCCGAAGTGACAATTTACCAAAGTCTTTCCTAAGTTACAATTGAAAAGAGAGACGAAGAAGATGGCCTACCTAATTCTGATGTTATCTGGATCTTCTTTGTTGAATACCTTGAATCACTTGCATCACGGGCTTGTTCCTACCATTCACAGTGTTTTTGCACTTGCACAAGATATCAAGACACAACAAGGCATGCAAATACAAATAGCATATTGAAAGTAACCCACTTAACTGATTAAGGAATTTTAAGCTAAATGATACATGGGCATACACATTTAGGGAAAATGAACCAAGAGTTGTATATTAATAGAAAATAAAGGTAAGCATACAACCAAGCCTTGATGTTGATAGAATCTCCTTGAATGAATATCCAAGTCTAAGCTAAGCTCTCCAAGCACTCCTTCTCCAAGCCAAATGAGTAGCATATAGGCACAGTCTTAGCATAAGGGTACAAATAGACATAGACCAACCATTTGGGAATGGGAGAGGATGAATATATAAGCTGGGAAATGGAGTTAGGACCTCTCCAAAGATAGGATTAGGCCCTTTTCTCAGGGAGGTAGCTCATAGGGATAAGACCAAGAGGCCAAGTTGGGGGAATTCGTCCTCATCTATACCGAACAACCTCCATCTTGCCGCTTTGGAAGCTTCTAGATAACGAAGCTTCTCATCCTATTTTGGAAATTTTCCTTTTTAGGATCATCATGGGTATATAAGTGAAGAGAGTGATGCCATCACGTGTCAAGTACAATGCAATAGGTGATCATCATTGTTTTTAGTCTCATAAGGGCAATGATTCTCAAATTAGGGGAAGCTTCTGAGCTACATATATGAATGAGTACACTGCATGATGGTCATGTTTTGGGCACTTCGGGGCATGTCACGGGGAAGTGCGAGAGGTGTGAAAAAATACTATTGAACAGATTCCCCCTAAAGCATGAAGGCAGAATGAGGAGTGATGGCTGAGATGCTTTACGAGCTTTTGCAAGGACGAGGAAAGACACTGTTAGGAGACCTGCAAATCAAGGATGCATATACATATACATATTTGATATCAAACATGAATCCATGGTATTGACGCAGCCATACAGATAATCAAGACTATATGAAAGGATCCATGGCATGGGCGCAACCATCCAAACAAGAAGGATAATCTATAAATCTAAGATCTGAGGTATGGATGTAGCCATCCGATATACAAGGATCATCATAAATGTAAAGTCCCACGGTATGGTCATAACCATCCATATCGCAGAAACATGTGTATAATCATGGATAAGACATAACTCCATGCAACTTGAGTCATATGAGATAGGACTCAAGGTTTTGCGCTCCATCCCAACCCGATCAAAGTACGAATTCTAACATGCGAATGAATGTGTCGAATTCGAACATGCTAGAAAAAATTCTGATTACTGGCCAATGATGTGGATCGTTAACATGTATGAGAGAAATCACCAATAATGACAATGGCTCTCAATGTATGATATTACAATCCGTGAATGTGAAAATGAAGCTAAAGTCGAACAATTGTGGAATCATTTGATTGAAGGCCAATAGTGAAAACCTATCATCAGATGTGAATAACTTGCCATTTAGTCATGTAAGCTCTAAGGTATTGAAAGAGAGTCTCTAAGTCATCTTCCTGGATAATGAGCTAAAGTCAATAGAAAGTGACCCATCGAAGTAGGGCCATAATGAATCCCCCATAATCAACATGAAACAAGGAGTAAATTGGAATGAAATGAATAAGATCCAAACTATAACAATGGGTCAGACAATGTATAGGTAAATAATTGTAAATAGGACTTCTCTTGAACATATTCGCAACATGACTTCAGAGTGTGGAAGCATTAGACTCAACATAGGACCAAGGGTCACGAAGTGGAATAGTCAGATGAGAGGAAAAATGGATCACCCAAACCTGGAAAGGCAAGTGACTAAGTGAGGATATGCCAAACTCAACACGAGAAACATATGAGTGTCATGTTCAAGAGCGACATTCTGCCTATACAAGAGATGTTTCACTTTCACTTTTTCCCCACTATTTCTATTAAGTACCTCTTTATTTTTACACAAGCCTGAAGAGGATACCATATGCTTGTCATATAAGTTCATCCTTTGGATGAATCCATCCTAGTAAGTTTTATGAGTCCTAGGAAGGAGAAACTCAGTCTCATCATGGTGATGAGTCTTTCTCGTAAAAATTTTAACGAGTCTGACGGAAGACTAACTCAGTATCTTTTTAATATTTAGAGAGTTTGAAAAAGAGACAAAAAATAAAACTCAATTAGCTCCCTTTTTGTAATTTTTCTCTCGAATCTGAAAGGTAGAAAACAATATTCGAGAAAACCTCTTAACCATATCGACCAAGGTGTACATTTTTCATAAATAGTCAATCTAAACCCAAAAAAGGAGTAAATTTATAATAAGACGATGTCAGTTCATTTAATTTAATGAGTTCAAAAATACAAGTACTCTACGATATTTCCATGTTTCAAGAGTTAGAAAAGCGCTGAAAGATGACTCCTCCTGGAGGAACGAGTGGGAAAAAGGGATAGCAACTGGTTTCAGTAATGATGGAATTGCTCAAAACATGTAAAGTTCAAGAGGCTAGCTAATAAGACCACTCATCGTAGATGCTCCCTAGGCAAAGGTAAAATAATCAAGTGAAAGCGTATGATCGGCCAAAGATATGGTGATGATGGAATGAAAATACCAAGGCTCATCTGGAAAAACAGGCTGATAAAGAAAACAATCACGAGATGTAAAGTGGGTATGGTTTCATTTTTACACAAGCTTGAAACATGGGAAAATCTGCTTGGAAATTGGTTTCATTTTTTACAAGCTTGAAATGGAAACAAACTATGCTTGGGTTTGGTTCATTTTTACACAAGCTTGAAACCAAAATAAACTATGCTTGAGATAAGTTTGCATGTCCCCAACATAATGACTCAATTCAAGGTACATGAACCCCAAGCTTTATTACATTCACCTAACTGGATAGAATGAAGGTTCACTTATGATATCAAGTGAAAGACTCGATTGGGATTTTATGAGATCTAATCAAAGACTCGAATTGGAAGGGGATTTGTTCCATTTTTTAACGAGCTTCACAAAGGAAAAGAACCATGCTCATGACACCTATTTTATTTTTTAATGAGGTTGACATAGTAAAAGAAATATCCTTATAACCTATTCCATTTTTTAGCGAGGTTGACATAATAAAATAATGATCATCATATCCCTTGTTTCATTTTTAAGGAGATTGACACAAAACAAGGAACTCTGCTCCAAACTTGTTGATCATAGAACAAAAGAGGGCATGGCTTCCAGGAGGTTATCATTAGAGGGGAGAACGCTCTGGAAGGGATACATGTCCAGGGATCCAAATGAAAAATCAAGTTCCAATGTCCATAGTACATGATGTACTACATCACCTACTAGATCATCAGTAGATGCGGGCATGGAATAAGTGGCCATGTAATTAACCTGTGGTGGGGGTGATACTTCTTGGATAAGAGAACCATTTAGGGATGATGGTTGATGGGGAGTTGATTTAGGACCAATGAATATAAGATGATCAATGATCACAATGCTTCCTTCATGCAGGAAACACATCACTCGAAAGAGGGAAGAAACAGGAGCTCCCATGACATAAACATAGTCATGATCAAGGATTAGATTAAAATCTAAAGGGCCTTGGACAAACATCATGTCTATATAGACAGTCTTCTCTCCCAAAGTAATAGGAAACTTAGGAAGGATCCCTAATGGTTGAATGGTTCCTCTGTTAAAAGATATCATATTCTAGGTGTTAGGGGCAAGTTGAGGATAACCCAAATCTTGCCAAGCAGTTGAGGACAAAATACTAACAGATGCGCCCTTGTCTATGAGTGTGCTAGCTAAATCCATATGGTAAGCCTGTACTGTAATCTAGAAAGACACATAAGACAGAAGATGATATCCTGCTAGTTGACTGCAATCAAAAGAAGTGATTAAACTACTTGGAGGAGGTTTCCTAGGAACGTGAGAGTTTCCCCCTTGCTCTATGGGAAATCTAGAGCTTCTCTCATGCACGTTGGGAATGGGAGGATTTCCCTCTAGTTCATTTGAAACTGAAGAAACGAGGAGAACCTTAGCGGTATGAGTTTTACTCTCTACTGGAAAAGTATGGTGAACTAAACGTAGAGTTAAGTTTACCAGTTTCTCAACCAATGACTGGTCGAGAACAGACTCATGAGACTCACTTTCAGAGAGAGTGGGGTTGACCAAAGATGACTTTTGACCAATCACTGGATCAACTAGTGAAGGATCATGGGAAAGCTTTCGATAACTATCCAGAAGATGAGGTTGGGAATCTGCAAGGTTTTATAACTCTTTGGAAGCTTCATCCATTAAAGGACAAAGGTGAATTGGATGATTACCTTCACACAACTTACAGGGAAATTTGAATTTTCCCATTTTCCCATGGGATTTACTAGATGAAGGTTTATCACCAGCATGATTGTTAGAGGCTAATGAAAAAGGTCGATGTGAACTTGTGGACCACACTTCTAAGACCTTGGGAATACTAAGACAATTTCGAAGAAGGTGGTCACCCTTACATAACATGCAAGGGGATTTTACTTTCTGGGGCTCTTTGGAAGATTTTTCTTCATTATTTGCATCCGTAGTAATGGCTTCTTGGTTGTCCCCTTGCTTATTTTTCTTCTTCTTCTTTGGCCTCTTCTTCTTCTTCTTAGTTTCCGCATTACTAGAATCCAGACTTTCACTAGGTGAAGAGGAAGAATGGGGTGAAGAAATAGGTGAAGAAGGAAAGGGGTCAACTTTAGGATCAACATGAGGTTGATGTTGTTTAGGTGGAGGAGAACTTGGTTGAAAATAATTCTGGACACTCAGAACCACCAAGGTCGAAAATAACCAAATTGGTAGACTAATGGTCAATCCAGGAAGGGACAATGTCGCCATATAGGGAGCACCAGTATTTCCAAAAGAAAAAAAAGGAATAGGATTCCCATCAGATGGTTTCCTTGACTAGTAGACTTAGGAAATGGTTCCATTTTTATCAACCTAAGATCTACTAAGGAGGATTTCCATAGGAAGGATGTTGTTCCACGATCAATTAATTTTATAATTTGAAACAAAAACTTTTCCTTTTCATGTTTTAAGAGTTGAGAAAAGGATGAAAATGTGACTCTACTGGATTTCGTTGGTTTAGTGAGCTTGAAAGGACAAGTGCTCAATTATCTTTTTAAATTTAAGGAGTCAAAAAAGATCGAAATCATTACTCGAGTAACTCTAGGAAAAAAGGAGTACTAAGTAACCATGAACTGCAACATACACCTTAGAAAATAAAACTACCAAGGACTTGACGTATGTGCAAGAAATATCCCCAAATGTTATGTTCGGTGTATCACGTTTACAGGGTGGCAGACTTGGATTCCTATGGATAAAGGTTTGCAACCTATGAGGGTCTCTCTTTATATACTCGACACTACAGGAAGCACAAGTTTGTGCTAGCACTGTCTAATACAAGAATATTGCGAACGGCAATTGCTGAGTTTTATAGACGTTAGAACATGTCTCTAGCCTAGACCACTAAGTATGAATTTGAATGTTTCAAATGATCCTTAGATTCATTGAGGTAAATTTTAAGTTTGTCTTTGAATTAAGTTTTGGTTTTGAGGGCTCAAAGATATCACCTTCTCCTATAATGCAACTCAATCATAGAAATGAAACTCTTCATTTGATGAAGGATATTCTAACAAAGGAAGAGAAACAACCAATCAATGCATCAAAAAATCCAAAAGCATCAATACAAACTTTTCAATGCAATAAAATGAAATCTAATATTTCATTCTAGTAACAAATGCAATGCCATAAAAATGAAAATATTTTTCTTTTCAATAAAGATGCAATCAATGCAAACTAGTGCAAAAGAGAAAAAGAAAATGCAAACAATTCACTAATCATGAAAATATCTTTCACTTTACGATTTGAATGCAAGAAATGTTTCAAAAATATGTCAATGATATACACTTTCACTTTCCAAAACACAAGAATAACAGCAAACACTTCCTTTTGGTTCAATAATAAACAAATAATTTTGTAAAATATTGCTTGCCAACATAACTAAAGTGACTTTCAAAGCATCTACTCGATTTGACACTAGTGAAAATAAATTTATACTAAAGAACCAAAAATGACTTGCAAAATATGTCTAGATGTAAAAGAACTCTTTGAACAAAGGAAATTGATCTCTGAAGAGCAGATCAATGAGTGAATGAAGGGTGACCTAGAAACCCTAGGGACCCTAGAAAGAAAATCAAGCTCCAAACACACTTAAACCAAATCAAGAGGCATTTGCAGTCAAACAAACATGTCAAGAAAGACAATGACACTATAATCACACTGACAAACCACTGCTAGAAGGCAAAAAATGAAATCAAGAAGAGAAAACCCTAATTTTCTTAAACTTCTGGGATCATTGCACCTTTCATAGTAAAGACAACGATAATCACGACCATAATTAAAACATCCATGATGTCATCATGATTGTTAGGAAGAAAACTGTAATGGTCGAGAAAGATGAGATAAACGAAAAAAATCTTTAAGATCAACAAACAACCAAGAACCTTCAAGAAATTATCGGTAAGTGAGAAAGTTATAGACTAACAAACGAGCCTGAAAATGAATCGTTGGTCAAACTCAACACAAAAGTAGGATGAAGGATTGAATGGAAAGGATCATAGCATCCCCAGTGGAGTCGCCATTTTGTTGTCTAGGTAAATCCTCTATGTGTACAGAGACGATCCCTCTAACCCAATGAGTGGGTCTATCAACTGAAGTGACAATCTACTAGACACTTTCCTAAGTTACAATTGAAAAGAGAGACGAAGAAGATGGCCTATCTCATTCTAATGCTATCTTGATCTCTTTCGTTGAAGACCTTGAATCAGTTGCATCACAGGCTCATTCTTACTATTCAAAACATTTATGCACATGCAAAAGATATCAAGACACAACAAGGCATGCAAATACAAATAGCATATTCAAAAGTAACCTACTTAACTTATCAAGGAATGTTAAGCTAAATGATACATGAGCATACACATTTAGGGAAAATAAACCAGCAACTATATATTAATAGAAAATAAAGGGAAGCATACAACCAAGCCTTGATGTTAATAGGCTCTCCTTGAATGAATATCCAAGTCCAAGTGAATCTCTCCAAGCAATCCTTCTCCAAGCCAAATGAGTAGCATATGGGCACAATCCCAGCATAAGGGTGAAAATAGACATAGACCAACCATTTGGGAATGGGAGAGGATGAATATATAGGTTGGGAAAGGGAGTTAGTACCTCTCCAAAGATAGGAGTATGCCCTTATCTCAAGGAGGTAGCTCATAAGGATAAGACCAAGAGGCCAAGTTGGGAGAATTCGACCTCATCTATACTAAACAACCTCTAGCTTGCCGCTCTGGAAGCTTCTAGATCATGAAGCTTCTCATCCTCTTTGGGAAATTTTCCTTTTTGGGATCATTGTAGGTATACAAGTGAACATAGTGATGCCATCACGGGCCAAGTATAGTGCAACATGCGACCATCATTATTTGTAGTCTCATAAGGGCGATGATTCTCAAATCAGGGCTATAGAGCTATTTCCTTCATGGGAAGCTCAAAGCATTTTCCAATCAATGTAGTTGGAAGGATTTGAGCTACATATATGAATGATTACACTGCATGATGGTCATGTTTCGGGCACTTCGGGGTATGTCATAGGGAAGTGCAGGAGGTGTGACAAATACTATGTAAAACCTTATATTTTGGGGTTGTTATGAGATCCGCCCATGGTTTGCAGACCATGGCATTGTAATAGAAAATATTATAAAAATGTGTCTTAGCAAGTCTAAGGAGGGAGAACCACTGGATGGAAAAAATACTTTTGAGTCTGTAATTTTAGATCTTTTGTTTTTTAGTGAAGGGGAAGGCTCCTGCAACTGAGTGCACGACGACCTTGGTAAGTTTGCAGTTGAGTTCCCAGGCCCCTATAACTATGTGCACAGGGTCTGGAAAATTGTATAAGGAAGATTTGAAGTAATAAAAGATATTTGAAGCAATTCTTTGTATATTTTTATGCACTTATTTATTTTCTGTATTTACACGCAACTAATTGATATTTATCTGTATTTTATCTTAATTACTTCACGAATATTTGGATCTATTGTTAGATGTTATTTCATGCATGATTAGATGTTTACGTGAAGCTTATAATTCTCTTTAGCTGAAAATCACTTAAGTTTCATGAATAAGGGCTCACGAAGGTTAGATCAGGCCTAAAATGTAGAAAACACCTTAAACCACATCACTAGCCTTCTGGATGCAGAAGCTTGGTTCTAGCATCCCCCAATACTACCTCAGGTAAGACTGTAGCCTGTGCTACACATGTTGTTGCCGAAAATGCTGATAGCATAGGTTTTTGTTGGTTAGTGCAACTAAATCTGAACTTGGGTCCAAGCGCCCTCAAGTGGGGAATCCCAAAGACACCCTGATTGTTTTTAGCCCCTGACTTCAACGTGCCTTCAGGATGGGTGGGGGAATATCATGGGGTTGTAGGGTTACTTCTTTCTTCTTCGTTCTTATATCCCAACAAAGGTCTATAATTAGCCTCAATAAAATTCTTTGGATCTATTCTATATCATTTTACACTTCACATAGCTCCCAGTTCTAACTTATTTCTTCTTTTCCCAAACATTAAACTAAGTACATCTACATAATCCCTTTTTCACACAATAGCATCTTAATACAGAACTTCAAAGAATGTAAAAAATTACCTCGTGGCCCTTTGAAGGATCTTCATTTTGTTTGGCTATAGGACATGATTTGTTTGATCGCACACTCAACGATAAATCCTCCAAAAATGCTATCGATCCAAAAATCAACAACCTTGAGATAATGTTATCAATTCTCTTGAGCAGTTGTATCAAATCAGGGTTCCACTCCTTAGGTTCGTCACCTTTGAAATAATTCTTATGCCTAGTTAACTTAGATATCCACTCAAGCAATTCAATGTGGAACGAACCAAAGAAAATCTTATATTGATCTTCAAAGATATATCTATGCAACCAAGCTTTAGTAGATAAATGTGGGTTTATGTTCTCTTTTTCTGCAAATTCTCTTTCTTTCTCTTCGACCCACTTCTAGAGTTCTTTCCTCGGCGAACGCCAAGTTATATCCCTTTAAGAATATCCCAGTCCTGCCTGTTAGCGCTTGGAATTCACCTAGGCTGAGATAGACAAACTCTCAAGGCTACATCAAACCATTTCACCTCGTAGCTAGCCCTACGAGGTATGAGAAGGCTCTCTCGGGTCAAAACTCGATGGATTTTGTCAATAGGATGAGTTGACCAATTAGGAACAAGGATTTTAGGCTAGTAAACTGATATGGGGAATTGGTTTAGAGTTTTTGGATTTTTTGGTGGCAATTGGAGGGAGTGCAATTCAGGGTGCGGGGATTGAGCTCAGTTTTTGCAGGTGATTCCTTGGGGCAAGGTAGGAATCTATGCTGATGCCTTTAGTTGAAAGAGATGATCAAGGAGGAAAGGAGAAAAGCTAAAGAGGGAAAACAATGAATTTGAATCCTCTCTAGACGGTGGAAAACATAAAATTTAAACAAAATTGAAAGCTGAGCATGACATGCATGGATTCAAACTTTATCACTTCTTTTGTTTAAATAGCAGCAAGAGAT
>APFE031750340.1:521621-566663 GCA_000404065.3 Pinus taeda
TATTTTTGACATTTCTCTCAAAACATGACACCTGTGTAAAAAGTGAAGGAGGTTTTTTTTCCTTGGCATGTGGTGGACAAAAACCTCTCTCAGTTTTCCAAAATTCATCTCTGACTGCTCTGAAACATCATTTGAGTGAAACTTGCCCCGATGTGTGAAACAAGAAATTTGGTCGAAATGAAGCGGAATGAAGGGGATAGGGGGCTTCTAAATTCTTGGGGAAATTTTTGGGAGTGGGGAGGGATATTAGGAAGCAGGGGAAAGTGGAATCTCAAAGATTGAGTGAGGGGAAGGGGTCCAAAAGGGCAAATCACAGGCCAAACCTAGAAAATTGCCAGGTTGTAGCTAGAAACTAGGGTTTGTGCAAAAATGAGGATTTTGGGGAATCTGAGTGATGGGAAGTGTATGATATGGTACTTTAAGGATAGGGGAAGGGGTATGAACATCAGGAAACAAGTTTTTTGCCATTGATTTGACCGTCCAAGAGAAATTGGCTTCAAAAACCCTAGGAGAGGGAAATGAACTTGCCAAGGCACAACTGAAGCATGAACAAGATGTAAAATGACTCATTAGACACTGACATGATAATGAAAACCCTATGAATGATGATAGACTCAGCTGGATGATGACATGGATTGACATTTGGGCAACTTTAGAAAGAGTGAAAGCAAACCCTAGACCTAATGCCTAGTGACCAAATTTTGCTTGAAAACTCTTTGAAATGACAAAATTTGACCTTGACACTTCAAAATAACTTTGTAAGAGCATATTTGATCACTGGAGGAAGGTTGTAAAGACTGACACTAACACTGCCAATGGAACCATTTTTTGGTTTGTGGGGGCTTGACCCAAGTTCAGTTTGCGTTGCGCACCAAGAAAACCCTCAAATATTAGCCCTTTCAGCAACAACCTGCAAGAAGGTTGCAGTCTCACTCAAAGTAGTTATGGGAGGTTGCAGGACCAGGTTTCTGCAACCAAAGGGATATCCGTGAAGTGGCGCCATGTATGTACTTCTACTTTATATCAATATTATAACTTCACATGCATAAGAACTTTGCGTAGATGATTAATTTATAGAGACACATAAACTCTAACACATAAAAATATATCTTACAGGTATTTTCATAGTTGAGTGAAAAGCCTACATAATCAAATACATAACGGTAGACAAATTACATATACAAAGATACAATACTTCACCAAAAATTATTCTCTATTAAACATATCTTCGATTACATTCACTTCTCTAACCTGCGCACTTAGCTGCAGGTGGTCTGCACACTCAACTACAGACTCTTCAAGGTCTCTGCACACTTAGCTATGGAGCCTTTTCCAAAACTATAGACTACCGATGTGAAAATAGAGATTCACTTATGATATTTCATTACTGATTCTCTTATTCAACTTAGATTATACTTTTATACGATTCATCTTTACAAAAACCATGGTCCACATACCATGGGTCCATAAAACAAGGAGTATTACCCGATACCCATTACAAAATAAGGGCTTTATCCCATCCCAAGAGCCCTAAAAGTCTACATGATGAATTATCTTCGCCAGCTCCACGTGGTTCGCTCCTTCTTTCACAAGGTATTTTACCCAAAACTTGGACCAAGTTGGGCCATGCCAAACACTACTCTTAGCCAGATTGATTTTGTTCTTCTAAAATAAGAGTTGGCGAGTGACAAGTGTATCTTTTGTTAAATCAATCTCCATGACTGGCACAGGCTTGCCTATTTGATTCTGTGATTGGTCTCCAACACCATTAATCTAACTTTGTTGTGAAGAAGAACTACCATTATGCTTACCTTTTTGAAATACTTCATCCATTTTATTCTGGATACCTTTAGTGAGAACACCTTTGAAATTCTCTATGGCATCATGGATTTATGTTTTTAAAGATGGAGCTCTAGCCTTACGAGGATTATTTTTGTTTTATCTTTAGGCTAGATTTATTTGATGACCTCTACCAACTATTGTTTCTTCTTAGGATCATCCAATTTAATTGTCTTAATCACTTTTTTCCATTAGGATGACTTGGTTTTAGATGGGGTCGACTTGGGGCTGATGGATTCATTATGTATATACTTGTGGGAGGACTCAAGCAAGGGTGCTGATAGGTCAACCTTAAAAGTTTGCAAGTATAGAGTGGTTTGGACTTCCTCTTTGACTTTGGCATCACGTAAGGGAGTTATGATGTCATGGGAGGGTTCAAAGATTGCATGTGGAATGTTGTAGTAGGTGTTCAATTGACGATATAATTCTTCAAATCAATAGTGGGTTGGTAGGGGAGTTCCTCGGGATCGACTTAGGGTAAATTGTTATACCAAACTTTGGTATAATCTAGAAATAGTTGAATATGTGAACATGGGGGGAGGGCTCGATGAAAGTGTTGAGGAAATCTCCATTTATTAGAGATGATTTTAATATTCAGTAGCCAATCCTTCAAAATTTCACCAGGTCTTACAAACTAGGGTTTAGCCAATGAGGTGCTAGAAAAGATTCTAAAATTAAAAATAAGGGGTGTGTGTACATTTCTTTGTGAATTCTACTTCCCTAACTGGTGGGTTCAACATCATAGATATCAAAATTAATAGGGAGGGAAAGTGAATAGCCTTACCACAATTTTGAGAGTCTTGGAAGTTTGCTTTAATGAGATCAGCTACATGGTTTGCTCAGTTGTATTGAATTCCAGACTTCGCTATTTCAGAAATGGATTCAAGCATTATGAACTTGACATCCAAAGCTCAACCTGCTGAGGTAAGACATAATGAGACAATTGTGCATATCCATCTAGACACATGGTCTTGGATTTGACTGATGACTAGACCTGTTGAATTCTTCCCAGAGGCACCTCCAATGAACTTTATGAGCCAGCGATTTACATTAGCTGTCATCGGTACCTTGGTTCCTTTGTAGGGAAGTCTAATTATTAGATGTATAGTAATACTAGAAATAGAATGTAGATGATATAGCCACAAATTTCCATTATTGTACCTACTTACTAAGTATTTGACAACCTTCTCTTTCATACCCTAGAAGTCTGCCATAAGTGGGGCACCCATAATGTCTCAGAATCCATCTTTTTCTACGAATTTTGTCTGAGCATTCCACTGGTCTCCTGTCTTGTCCCACTTAAGGTAGGATTCAAATTGCTTCTCCCATGCAGGCTCATCAACCTTCACTTACCTGATATTGTGCATGTGAATTTATAGCTCTGTTTTACCAACGAAGCCGAAACATGCTTTGGTTCCAGGCTCCACTATTACTTCTTCTTCATCTATTCTAACCTTCTACTTCACCATAGAGAAATAATTCTAGAATTATTCTGTTCGAAGACAATCTAAAATCTATGAATCATATATAACAGGTCTAGTGATATTGGGGATATCTTCGAAGTCGTAGGGGATGTCACATGGGATTTCAGGAAATATTTTTAACAACCCAGGGCACTCCTTGATTTTTATAGAAGTGGCATTAAGCGTGCCATCATTTCTGCTTGATTTCCCTCCTTCAGAATGTCTCTTCAGTTTATGATTTATTTTTCGATCGTCATCTTTCTCGTGCATAGCATTGGTTCACCACCTTTCGCGCAGAGTGGGTAGTAAATGTGGAATATATTGAAGTGAATTTTACTAATCATTTGATTGTGGTGGGACGTGTGAAGTGTGTGACATGTCAGAGAGGGATGGAAGTACTTGAGTACTCTCGCTTATGGATATCTCTTTCTTATTTTATTCACAACTTTGTTAGAGTCATGCACAAGGTATTTCTAGGCGATTAGTTTTCTCGAACTACTTCCTGATAAGTAGTCATTGTTTTCTTGGTTTATTGATTTATGAAATCATTCTATGCATGTCTTCTCTGTCGAATTTTGATTTCAAGACACAAGTTGAATTCTCCTTTTATATTATGTATTTGGATCATCCTTGTATTGTTGTCATTCCAAGCTTTGTTTTAATCTTACGAGATTATGCAGGGTAGCTTCTCGCTCCATACCGTTACTTGGAATGATTTCCTAATGTATCCATACAATTGGTTTCTATTAATTTAAATTTTAATAGAGGGAAACGAAGAAACATAATAAATTGATAATTTTTTGTTTATTCTTTTTATTATTAAAAAATTATTATATTACATATTAGTTAGTGGGATTTTTTATTAATCACTCTTACAACTAACCTATAATAATTATTTTTATGAGATGTATTTTTTTAAACAGACACCATTAAAAAGAAACTTGAAAAGGTGGCCTTGTAGCACCTTTAATCGAACTACTCCCGAATGTCAAATATCCTCACTGACAAATAGACTGAGCCATGCAATTTCTAGTTTCTTTTGTTTTCCTTTGACTCGACTATCGTACAGTAGGACTAAATTATCAACTCGAAGATGTTTAGCTTGAATATTTTGGTTGCGCCATGCTTTTTGCTAGTCTTTTAAAAATTTTTGATGATATAATGTGTTCATTTGATCTTCCTCTAATTGATGTAGTTGTCTGATTCATTTTGTTTGTAATTTTGTGTTGTATTTTAGTATAGTTGACACAATTTGTGCATTTGTTGAGCAGTAGAATGACACGACTTCTTCTTGTCCATAGACAATATTCAATGGTGTCGTCCACTTCGACTGCTTGTATGCTATATGATATGCCCATAAAATCGCTGGAATTTTATCGTCCTAACTATCTTTGTCTATGTTACAAATTTTTAATAATCCTTTATGTAGAGTTTTATTGAATGATTCAACTGCATCATCTTCTTGAGGGTGGTTTGCCGTAGTCTTCCTGTTTTCTATCATAAAATTATTTGTTATCACTTCAATTGTGCCATTAACAAAACGTGTTCCCCTATTGTTGATAAGGACTAGGGGGCTGTCAAAACATGTCACTATATTTTTGTATATGAATTTGGCTACTGCTTCCTTAGTAAATGATGTTACGGGCCCTACTTCTGCTCACTTTGTTACATATTTGACTGCAGTTATGATGTATTTTTCACCTGTTCTTTAATCACTTTTAGGAAACAAACCGATGAAGTTGATATCCCATATTTCAAATGGTAACGATATAACTATGGAATGCAATGGAATTTGATTCTTTGGTAGAGTTCAACTTGTTCTTTGGAATATATCACATCTTTTCACTCATTGTCGACAATCATAGAATACTGTCAGCCACCAGAGACTATCTTGCATTATTTTTCAAGCAATCATGTCTCTTTGATAGTGGCCTCCAAATCCCCCTTTGTGGGCTTCATCAATAATCACTTCTCTTTCATGTTCTAGGATACATCTTCGATTAATTCCTAGTTTATATAATTGGCTATGTATTAATGTATATGGCGTTGTGTTAATTGCTAGTATTTTTTTTAAATCCTTCAGGTGCTTTATTTGTATGTAGGAATTCTGTTTTTTCAGCAAGTTCAACTGGAACTGCTTCAATCCTAAATAGATTTGCTTTAGGTAGATCATCATCAATGTCTGATGACTCCTCTTATGATTCCATCCAGGATAGATGATTAGGGCCAACATTGCATTTACTGGGTCAAACAATGACTTCAAATTCAAATTCTTGAAATAAGAGTATCCATCGACAAATTATTCCTTAATGAAAAAAGTGTTTACAAGGTATTTTAGTGCTTGGTGGTTCGTTTAAAATATAAGTGGGTTTGCTAAAAGGTAGTGCTAAACTTTATACAGGGAAAATGTCATTGTTATAGCTTCAAGTTCTGTTGTTGAATAATTTCGTTATGCTTTATTGAGATTTTGACTGGCATAAGCATTTCAATGGTCTGTTAATTCATCGTCGAGTTGTGTTAAGACTTCTGTGATTGCAACATTTGAGGTATCAACATGAACATGAAATTTCTTAGACTAGTCCAAAAATTTGAGGATTGGTGCCTTGACCAACTTCTTTTTTAATAGTAGGAATGATTCGTCACATTCCTTATACCAATTAAAACGAACATATTTCGTTAAAAGTTCATTGATTGGGAATGTTATGTGAGAATAATTTCTGATAAATATTCTATAATATCCTATATGTCCTAAAAGTATTTTAATTTTCTTTTGGTTAATCGAGGGCTTTAGATTTAAAATTACCTTGATTTTTTCCATATGACTTTAATTTCATCCTTTGAAACAACATGACCCAACAATATTCTAATTCATGTTGTGAAGACACATTTTTTAATATTAAGGGATAATCATATCTGTCTACATCTTTCAAGCATTTGTCTTATCCATTGAATATGATCCTTTAATAACATGTAGATTGTCCAGTCGTCAAAATATACAACCATGGTTTTATGAATGTATTCATGAAATGATTTAACAACGATTCTCGAGAATACCACAGGTTCATTTTTTAGTCTGAATGACATCACTCTTTATGCAAAAGAACCAAATTCAACAACAATTTCTTTTTTATTGATCTTCTTCTGCTATGGATACTTGGTTATCTCTTGAGAACCCATCTGTAAAAGAGTAGCATTCATGACCCATGTTTTCATTGATAATCTCTTTAGTGCAGGGAGTTGGGAATGGATCGGTGACTGTTAATTTATTCAATCCTCAATAGTTGACACAAATGCATAATCTTGTCGGATCACACTTCTTCGATTGAACGACCATAGGGCTTTCCCATTTTGATGTTTCTATGGGGTATATAATAATAGTGACAAGCATTCACTCTATTTATTTATGTACAATGTGTTTATGTTTATGTGCTAATTTGTACCGTCTCTCCTTTATTAGTTTAGCTCTAGGAATAAGATTGATCTTCATTTCTCCCATTTCCTTGAATAACCCTTTTAGGTCTTATAGTCTCGAGAAAATACATCTTGATACTCTTCAAGTAGACAAATTGTGCAATTTTTTTCTCTGACCAATAATAAACAAGTCAAGCAATTTTTGGTCGGTCATCATTTGATATGTCTACTTCCCATATTGTGATTTTTCCATCCATCTAGTCAGGTGCTTTTGATTCATCAAGTTGGTATTCCCTTAATTTTACTTCTTGGTATGATGTTAGAAAGCCTAACTTATCTTATTTCTCTATATCTTGTTTAGAAACTTTGTATATTGATTGGATTTTCTTGTGATTTTCGGGATGATGCTCATTCAATAAAAATATCTGGTCATCGATGAGTGTTTCTCCCATTTGTAATCAAATAGAAAAAATTTTGTCTATGGTGTGAGCTATATAGCTACAATTTATTGAACCATTACCTAAAATATGTTGTTCAACTGGTTTTTCTCTGATATATTCTTTAATTTCCTAGACTACATGTTTTAAATCTGCTTCATCCAATTTGAAATCAAAATCCTTAATGACGTTTTCTTTTATTTATTTCCATTGGAGTGATTTGTCCCTTACTTTAGCTTATACCATTTATTCGATAGATCATCTAAGGTATTTGGGAAGATATGAGGCCAAACACATTCGTCTTTGTAGCCAATTCTTCACCATTTTGATTCACAATTTTTGATATGTTTGACAAGATCTTGGCCAACTCTAAAAGTGGGTATATTTGCTTGCACAAATAATTTTTTTCCTCCAAACCATTCAATAAAATAAGTTGTCATGGTTGTCCACGTCTGGATTCAGGATGAATGGGCGTCCCACCATCTCGCTGCATGACTAGTAAAAGTTTGTACTAAACTAACATAGTTACCGATCAAACAGGAACTATTACCTCAAAATGGATACTCGAGCCCAAAAATCCCAAAAAAACATGAAAAAACATCCCAAAAATAAAAAAGTGTTGATTTTACATCAGCATTTTTTTTTAGAGTAAATTTTCAATATTTTTTAAAAATAACAGTAAAAAACAATAAAAGGCATTTTGTTTGGTGAAAAAAATACCTTGAAATCAAAAAGTGTTGATGCCAGAATAACAACTTTTTTTCAAGGTATAATCTAAAGTAAGGGACCAATCACTCCAATGGAAAGAACTAAAGGAAAACGTCATTAAGGAATTTGAATTCAAACTGGAAGAAGAAAATTTAAAAGATGTAGTCTAGGAAATTAAAGAATATATCAAAGAAAAACCAGTTGAACAACAGATTTTAGGTAATGGTTCAATAAATTGTAGCTATATAGCTCACACCACAGACCAAAATTTGGCTTGTTGATTACAAATGGGAGAAACACTCATCGATGACTAGAACCTTTTCTTGAATGAGCATCATCCTAAAAAATCACAAGAAAATCCAATCAATATACAAAGTTTCTAAACAAGATATCGAGAAATCAGATAAGTTAGACTTTCCAACATCATACCAAGAAGTAAAAGTCAGGGAACAACAACTTGATGAATCAAAAGCACCTGACTGGATGGATGGAAAAATCAAAATACGGGAAGTAGACATATCAAACAATGATCAACCGAAAATTGTTTGACTTGTTGATTATTTGGTGAGAGAAACAACACTTTTGGGGGGGAGGGGAGCAAGGGGGTGGGGTGAGGCAAAGCGCGGGAGCAAGGGGGTTATTTTTTATTTTTAATAATTATTATTAATTATTTTTTTATTTTTTTTAATGCTTTCTAATTGTTATATATATATATAATATATATATATATATATATATATATATATATATATATATATATATATATATATATATATATATATATATATTATATATTAATTTTAAATTTAACATTTTTGAATTTTGATTTTATTTATTTATTTATTGATTTTTAAATTATTTTTTCCCTTTTTTCAATTTGTTTTTTTTTTGGTTTATTTAAATTATTTAATTTAAATATTTATTTTAATTGATTTTTTTTTTTTTTTTTTTTTTTTTGGTGTTTATTTTTATTTGTTTTTCAACTTAAAAAAATTGTTTTTAGATTTTTTTTGGTTTAATTTGTTTTTCTTTTAAATTATATATGTATATTTTTGAAAAATAAAATCTTTTTTTTTTTTTTTTCCTTCTCTTAATTTATTATTATTATTATTATTTTACGAGTTAGTTTTGGTTTTTTTTTTTTTTTTTACATTTTTACATTTTTATATATTTTTGTTTTTTGTTTTTGTTTTGTTTTTTTTGTATTTGATTTTTTTGCTCACATTTTTTTATTTTTATTTTTATGTTTATTACTAACATTAAAATCAACAACATTTAAAAAAAAAATTTCCACACTGAATTCATTAGAAAATTTAAAGTGTAAAAACTAAGCCCTCTAAACAAAAAGGGTTGATGCTTATCAACACTTTTCAAAATGAAGATGGAAATCACTAACAAAAAAAAAGAATGTTCACAATTGATACAACAAAAAATTTAAAATGTGAAAAATAAGTCCTCTTAAAAAATGTGTTGATACTTCATCAACACTTTTCAAAATCAACATTAAAATCACTAACATTTAAAAAAAAATCATACTTGAAACATAAAAAAATTTAAAGTGGCAAAAATATGCTCCAAAACAGAAGGTGTATTTTGAATCACCATTTTCAAAATCGAGTGATTTTTTTATACCTCAAAAAAACCAGTACTAGGTCATTTTATCATTTGATCGATAACTATGTTTAAGGCAGAGTTGACCGAAGATACAATTTTGCAGAAGAGGTCTAGAACTACAAGACAGGGGCAACATGACTTTTGGCAGAATAGGTTGAAGGGACAACTTCCAAGCAAAGCTAAATGGTACACTAGAGGAAAGGTGGAGGAAAACTTTCTTCACCTCATTCAGTAAAAGCCATTAGGACCAAAAGCCTCCTAAAATGGGGAGGTGTGATCCAAATTGGATCATTATAATTTTTTTCATTTATCTCGACGCATTTGGAGTGGGAAAAGTGGAGGAATCAGCTCACGGGACCATTTTTACCGACGAGACTTAGTTTGGCAAAATAGGGTCTGAAACCTTCTAGGAGCATTTTGAGGCATCAAATGACGTTTTTTGGGGGTAAATATTTCCCGCTTTTGTGCCACACTATTTCATGATATTCTACACACATAAACCTTTCCAACAACACAAGAAGCACACCAATCAGAGTTCGTATTCAAAAGTTACGCCACTCAGAATTTAACCTTCCTATTTTCACACCTATAGTTCCAGAGGATGCCATGTTAGCCCCCATTATTCATGGAAAAGGGGCTACCCATGTGTTTATGATGTAAAAGAATCTAGAAGAGTCTATATTTCAACTCTAGTTAAGAGTTGATGTAGTCAAAATTAACCACTACTAGGCTATCGGGTTATGTTATAAGAGGGCCACTAGGAGGAAGAGGGATTCCATTCTTTCGAGAGAATTTTGTTCCATAGCTGAGCAAAGATAGCTAAGAGATATAGGAGGTATAGCACATAGAGAGGATCTATGCACTGTAGTAGCCCATGAGCAACAAACATTACTTCTTTGTACTTGCAACCATATTTTTAGCCAGACAAAGAGAAGGAAGTGGCCTCACCTTCCAGCTGGTTTTTCTCCCTAAAGGGTTTCCCAAAGAGCATATCTTGTGTCTTATTTGTGTGTGAGATTATTTTATCATTCTTTACTTTTCTACATAATTTTATTTTGCATGCATGTACTAATTATAGTAAAATCTATAGATATAGAAATTAAATAAAATTGTAATAGTGCAAAATCTCATATTTTTAATATAATATTATCAGATATGTTGTGACGAATTGTCCAATGGAATATCCATGGAAATTTACAATTCAGGAGTGTAGAGTAGTGTTGACTATAGAGAAGGGGGCTCAATAGCAGAATCAACAACAACACAAATTTTCCCAGTAGATAGTTGCAGACACAATTGATTCAATTTATTTTGTTTGGATGCTTTTATTGGTTGCAAATGTTGCAGTAGCAACAACAACAGTGACAAGAGTTGCATGCAAAACATTCCAAAGGTACTGGATTGGGATAGATGTGAATCCATATTTTTTTTAGAGGGAGTGTTAAAAATAACAAGAAGAAATGTTAAAAATAACATAAAAAATATCCTAATTTAATTTGTCCTTGAATTAAATTGGGAATAAAATTGTAATTCCACATCTCATTACAACTTATATTAGTTAATTAAGTTAATTGACTTAGTTGGCTCAATTAATTTGAGTTGAGGGTCTCACTAGAGTAATGTAGAGTGTCTGCTACATTATAGAAGCCCTGGTTGAGTTTATTTTGAGTTGTAATTAATCAATTTAGTTTAGCTAAGTTAAAGTCAATTAAAATAGTTCCAACTATTGGAGGAACTAGTGGGAGGTCTAGTAGTGTGGTGCTACCTAAAGTGCAGTGTGGTGTTGTCTACAGTGGAGCATGGTGCTACCCGCAGTGATTAACCAATAAACTCAAGATTCACTCATAATTAACTCATGCATGTCAGATTAGAGAAAGACCCAATTGATATTGGAGTTCAGGGACAGTGTACTATCAATTGTATAATTATATGAATTGTATAGACGGTGCATGAAGTTAGAGAAAGAGCCTAAAGGAACTACACAATCCAATGGATAAAAATTCCTATTAAATAGGGGTCTAATCATCATTAAACAACGAAAGGAAGTAGGAGATTTGAAGGCTAGGAAATTGGCTAAGTGTTGGCTAGAGTCATCCTAGGAAGCAATGAGACATATAGAGATAGTGTAGAGGTTTCTTGGGCTTGAGAAAAACATTGTAATCTTCTCATGTTGTCTAATTAATGCAATATACAGATAGCATGGGTTTTTAGTTGTGGCTTTCCCCAAGAAATCATTGTGTAATGTGTTGATTGAATTCTTTCTCTTGTATGTTTCGTGATTTCACGATTGTTTAATTTTTTCCGCTACAAAGCAGAGTAGATTCAAGTATATTGTTTTAGCATATTAAAATTAAAAGTTTGAATCTACAAGGAATTTATACAGGAAATTAGAGAGTAAATGCATGCAAAATATTTGGTGTCACAGGAGTAATGGCGACTGCAAATATTGTTGGGTTTGTTATCACTCCTTCAGATCTCCAAGGCTGAGGAAGAGTCCAGCTGAGGTAACCATATACCAATCTTTTGACTTGGTAGCTAGCCCTACCAAGCTGGAGAGGGATCTCTCCAAAGGATCACAACCAAAAGGGCTGGATGGATTAGGGTTTTAGGCTAGATATAGTAGCTCAGGGTTTTGATTTGATTTTTTATTGGGGTAATCAATGGATGAGTGAATTAGGTCAGAGAGTGAAATAGGTCAGGTAAAAAGGGAATCAAAATTGCAGACATCTGATGGGGAAAGATAGGAAAGTTACTTTAACACTTAGTAGTATAGTGATGATATGGTTTAGAATAGTGAGGGGCTAAAAAGAGCATGAGGATCATGAATTATTTTTAAACTGAAGAAATGAAACAATCTATGATGATTTTCCCAAAATAGAGCATACAAGATGAATTCTTTCTATCACACCTTGAAAATCAAACATAATTAGAGTGAAATGAATCATGTAAGGTACAAAACATTCATACATATGAAACTGAAGAAGAAACAGTGTCAAAATACCATGCCATAGGAATCCCACCAAAATAGCTACAACTCATTCAATATGTTTCATGCCAAAGTCTGAAACACTAGTAAAACATCCAATAGAGTCCAACCTGTAGAATGACTGAGAAAATACATAATATAGGCATCAAACCAACTC
This sequence comes from Pinus taeda, assembly GCA_000404065.3. Taxonomy (NCBI): domain Eukaryota; kingdom Viridiplantae; phylum Streptophyta; class Pinopsida; order Pinales; family Pinaceae; genus Pinus; species Pinus taeda. The sequence goes on from APFE031750340.1 coordinate 534,237, forward strand.
ATCCTAACCTCAGTGGTCGAATCCATGAGAGGAGGAGCAGTTGCAACAAAAATTGAACTGATAGCTAGAGTGTAGGGTGTTCAAAGTGACTCATCCCTAACTTAAGCAAACTAATTCATTACAAGTCATGTAGGCAATTTACCTAATGTATTTACCCTAGGTAATAGTAAAAAACATAATAATTAAATCATCCTTATCAATTACATAAGTAAAACATCAATTTCCGATAGGCGAAAATCAATTTGGAGAGAAACAGTGAAAATCTGCGCTGACTGTCATACACGCAATGCCAACTTCAAGTTGACTTTGACTGCTTTCCTAATGTCCAAATATAGCCTAGGATAGCTCATTGGAAATCTTATCATATCTAGTTTCCAAAACTTCCCTTGGTTTTCAAAATGGGCTTTATTTACCCCTCCAAAATTTCAATATCCCAAGACTACTCAAACGCGTAGTGCTTGGTCCATAAAAGAGGCATAAACAGAATTTTAGGTGGTTTTTTTCCTTTTTCACCCACCAATTTTCCCTTCCAGGGCTAGAAACATGGTTTTCCTGACTTTCTCGGTCCTTTTGAATCTAATGGTGGTAGCCATTCCTCCAAAATGTCATTGCGCGTTTGACCAAAGTGCTAATATAGAAAGTGCCTTAAAAAGACAGAAAATACTAGATGACAAAAATTGAGCCAAGGGTCTTCAAAATTGTTTTAAGGGTTGATGTTTGAGGTGGCTAGGCATGGAGTGAGGCCTCATAAAGTATTTTAAGCTTCTTCTTCTCCTCATGGTGATTTAGGGCTTCAATTCTTTCCCTAACAGTTTTGAGCTTTGCCCTTTCTATTTGGTTTCTTTAACAATAGTACTTTACCATCTTTCTTTGAAGATTAGTGTTTCTTTTGGCCTTGTCTAAGAGGCTTTCAAGATGGGTGCTCACCCTCTCAAGCCAGTGCTCCCATTTCTCATTTACCATTATGGAAAATTTCTCATTTAGGTTGAGCTCATTAGCTAGTTCAAACCCCTTTTACTTTTCTAACTCCAACGCTCTCTTTAGGCCTCTAGTCCTTGGCCTTCTTCTTGGCACCTGTTCTTCCAGCTGGTCACTATATTCTCCATATGCCTCATCAAGTAAGGCCTTAGCCTTTTTATCCTCTCTCTATTCCTTGATGAGCTGAATCTCCATAAGCTCATGTTTGACCTCAAACTATTTGTTTTCTTGCTCATAGTATAAAATAATATATTTGGCCCTTTGCAAGTTGACCTGGAGCTTTCCTATGAGTGCATTCTTCCCTTTGATGAAAATGGATGTTTTTTCACTGTCATCATTTTCACTTAGGTCAACTAAGTGAAAATCCTGATTTGTCTCATGGAGGTCCTCCTTCAACTGTTGGATTTCTGCCTCTATCACCTTTTCCTTACCCTTCTGTACCTGCTTTGCTGATGAATAAGGCAAGGCCCCTCCCACAATATGGGGAGAAAAAACTTGCATATCCCCTCTTTGAAAGGTATGTGTTAATATACCCAAACCAACCCTTTTAGGCTTTCTGAGCTCACCATGCTCAATGTGCTCTTGCTCTCTACCTTCATCTTTGCCAGGTGAATGAATAAGTTCATGAAATGGTGATGATGGAGGTGATGGTGTGGCTAACTCATAGAATGAAGATGAATGATGTATGGGCTGAGATGGAGGAATGGGAGGTGGATGGATGAGATGATGAAGGGATGCTTTGGACATTTTGAGTGGGTGCATGAGTGAATATGGGATTAGCTATGAAAGTGCTCCATGCAATATTGAGTTCCTTGAGATGGTAAAGGACTATGATTTTGATGAGGGAATGATGAAATAGGATCTTCCTTTGATCTTTGTACTCCCTCTTTTGGGAAATGTAGGCCATATTCTCAACACTCCTGAAAATATAGTAGGGTATATTGAGCATTTTTTACCCTAGTGAAATGCATTAAGAACCATTTATGATAAGAATAGACCCTAGAGAATCTACTTTCACATGAAAAATACTTCATAATAGTCTTCATCATTGGGATGCATCTGTCAAGGAGGTGTGAAAAAGGAAAATAGCCCCTTTTTTCATTTTTGTATCTTGGTTTCATGTATGGCTCATAATAATGCCTCTCCAAATCACCCTGTTTAAACCACTTTTCCCCAACATTTGGAATCCCGGTGGTAGCTGATATATTGGTAGTAGACAAAGTGAAAGTTATTCCTGCAAGAGTAACCTGGTTGTCTTGAAGTTTAGTAGTAAAGAGCCTAGTCAACTTAGGATGATGTTGGATTGCCTTTACTTGTTCACAAAAATTATAACGGCCTAGACATTTGAAGGATGTCACAGTCATAGGGGATGTTAGGAGTTCCCTGATATCTATGGGCTCAAACCTATTTATCTCTCCTCCATTGTGTGGCCTCATATGTTCCCTGTCTTCTTCTCTATCTATTTCCTCTTCCTCACAACGTGGTCTATATTCCTCCTCTGCCATGTTGTTTAGTATCAAACCCTAGGGAGGTGTAAGATACGAGGAATGCATTTTTTAGGGAATAGTAAATGGGGAAGGGTAGATAGGAAGATGATGGGTGTAGGGGTATATGTATTTGAAGAGGGATATAGGGTAGTAGTATGATAGTTTGGGAATGGGGAAATTTGTTTGCAATATAGGGGTTTGGGAGCCTAAGTAGTGTGGTATCACCTAGGACTTAGGGTTTTGAGGGTAAAGGTTTAGGGAGTATCTGGGATATAAAGATTTAGGGAAAGGGAAGGAGGGTGAAGGGAAATGTATAGAGGGGAATGAGAGTGCAAGGGTGGTGTTGGGGGGGAATCTAGGGTTAGATATAGGATTAAACACTAGATCTTTAATAAACCTATCAAGAACTTAGGAATTAACTTGAGGAGGAGGAAAAGCACATGATTCAACTACTACTTACTTGTTTTAAGGTTGAGAATGCTTTAGAGAAGCTAAGGAGGTAGCTGGAGCATTGCTGGACAAACACGCAATGCTAGTGTAGAGTGCACAGTGCCCCAACTAAACGTGCAATGCCTAAATGGAACACACAATGCTAGCCAAACGAGTAGCACCAGAAGGAAATGCGCAACGCCTGCTCAGTTTCTGTTGATTTTTCCTAGAAATGCAAAAAAACTCTCTTGGGGTTTTCTCAATGAGTGTTAGGAGGCAAATAGAGGTAAGTTTGAAGGAAAGAAGTCTTTTATAGGTGAGTGAGTTTGATTTTTTGCTTTTGAAACCCACTTTCTAATGTTTCATTTGACCTCTTTGTTAATTTGTTTTCTGACTTTTTCTTTTGCAGGTGGATGATGTTGAAACTTTGGAAATCTTCACTTTAGTTTTTGTTTGGATGATATTGGCAATGGATGTTGAGTAAACAACTAAAATAGTGACTTATTATATATGATAAACATAAAATTACATAAATAAAATAAAAATTATTACATCTCCCTTTTGAAATAAAATTACAAACTAGAATGAAATTCTTGCTTAAAATCAAATTTGGAACTTCATCAACCATGGTTACATGCTTGTAAACCCTTATTTGACTGAAAAAAGGGATATTATTTTCTATTCTCTCATGCTTTGTTGGTCTTATGCAGTAAGATGATGTTTTATTGGACCTTGGAAAATGAAACCTAAGTGACCTAATGGGACTTTGAATGATTGCACTCCAGGTGGACTTGACTAACATAAAAAATGATGAAATGAGGTTTTATAGTCAATGTATGATCAACAAGACGCATGAATGTGGGCTAACAAATTTTGATTTTTGAGAGGGGATTGTGATTTTTTATTTTGGACTACCATCAGTGAATAAATTTTTACATGATGACCTAGGTGGAATGATAAAAATTTCAAATGGGACACTAATATGATATAAAAGAGGAATTTTGATCACTGATGGTAGTATTCAAATACTGACTCTAACAGGGTCAAGGCGATGAGGAGCACGATTCTCAGAAAAGAACAGTTGGGCGTGTCTTGATGTTGAAAGAAATCCATCTATAATCTCCCATGCATACCTTATAGAAATAAATGAAGAACAAAGAAGCCATGCTGAAGTGAATTCAAGCTTTGTGAGCCATGAATAAGCATGGGGAGTCTCCTTGGAGCATGTAGCTGCATTGAGATTAAATTCTTAGCATGGAGAATCACATAGGGAGTTGGTGAAGCGAACGAAGCCTAGTCTCAAGTTTTAATGTAGAGGCAAAATTTGTGAAAATAGATGCAACAGAAGAATGGAGTGCCATGCTATGAGTACACTCAGGCAACGTGAATGGCCGAGCGATGGGCATCAGAGGAAACATCAACCAATGTACAATAGAGGAAAAAAACAAAAGAGATAAGTTGACCAACAAAGGGGGGAATGCAACATTGTTAAGTGAGTTGTGAGGATGGCTCTGTGTGAGGCCAAGTGAGCCTATTCTACAGGGAAAGGCTTAGAGTGCCTAAGCAAAAGAAAAAGACCCCGTGAGAAGTTGTGTTATTGTATGAGAAGATGTTGAATATGACAGTGCAAAGTAAGAAGGCTGAGTGAGCCTATGTTATGTGAGAGGATGAGAGAGCCCATGGGTAGAAGGGGATGAGTGCTGAAGGCATGCTGTTGAGAGTATAGAAGGCTAAGAGATAAACGTATTCCATGAGATTAGAGGGTCGATAATAGTTGATGTTGTAGTGTGGATAGTGGGCTATGAGAAGTGAGAGTTGTTGAGAAAAACAATAGGTTGCAATAGAGTAAGTAGAGGACAAAGAACAAAGATAATATAAGGAAGTGTTGTTTCCAATTAAAGTGAACATTAGTTCCTTTTTGAGTGTGGGTTGGAGCCTGCATACAGTAAGTTGGTGCTTCCATATCTAGAGGGTGTTTGAAGAAGGCTTCGGGGTTGGTGTCTCCTGTAAGTTCGTGCTTGCAAAAAATCTGTGAAGTTGGTGCTTCACATAGTGCTTCTGGTAAAGCGGATAAGTGTCTACAAATGGAGGGATTTTGTGCTTTCGGCTAGTGGGTGCTAGCAAAAAATAAAAGGAAGTTGGTGGTTCCTATGATTGGTGGCTAACAAATAGATTTATATAATACAGTAGGCACTCTTATTTTACATCAATAACAACAACAAGATTTGGTGTTTTTTTCCCAAAAAGGGTTTCCACATAAAACTTCCTTGTCTCATGAGTTTTCTGCTCATGATGTGTATGTTTGTATGGGTTGATATGACTACTGTTGTAAACATTCCTTGTAGATTCAAACTGTAGATTGTAATATGCTAAAACAATTGAATTGAATCTACTCTACTCATTAGTGGAAACAATAAACAATCAATGAAATCATGGAGCATAAAAGAGAAAGAATTCAATCACACATAACATAGTAATTTTCCAGGGAAAGCCACAACTAAAAACCCTTGCTATCTGTATATTGAATTAATTATAAAATATGAGAAGATTACAATTCTTTTCTTAAGCCTGCGCAACCTATGCACTATCTCAATCTATCTCACTGCTTCCAAGACAAGCTCAAGCCAATACTTAACCAATTTTTCTTCCTGCCAAGCTCCTATTTCCTTGTGAAGTTTCCTTGGAAATTAGCCCATATTTAATTGAGAAATTCCACAAATATGAATTGCACAATCCTCATAAGTCTTCCTTTGATTGCATGTACCACTTATACAATTCAGATGATTATACAACTAATAGTACATTGCTCTTGAACTCCAATCTCAACTGGGTCTTTCTCTGATTTGACACGCATGAGTTAATCTTCAGTTTACTGGTTGATGACTATTGGTTAAACCCCACTACTGTAGGTTACACCTCACTACTGGATCTCCCACTAATTCCTCCACAAACTGGAACTAGTTTAACTAACTTTAACTCAATTAGACTGAATTAAATAATTAAAACTCAAAATAAACTCAACTGGGATTCATATAAAGTAGGAGACACTATACATGACTCTAGTTATACCCTCAACTCGAATTAACCGAGCCAAATAAGTCAAATTAACCTAGTTAACTATTACAAGTTGTCATGAGATGTGGAATTACAATTTATTTCAAGGTCAAATTAAATTAGGATTTTCTTGTTGAATCTTCAACACTCCCTCTCAACAAGAAAAGGATTATCTGCTACCTCAATCCTGCCTCTGCGAAACTCAAATTTTCATATTGACAAAGCCTTTGTCAAAATATCTACATAATGCTCCTATGTAGGAATGTATTCCAACAACATGATGCTCCTCTATACACAATCTCATAGATGGTGGTACCAGATGTCGATATGGTTGGATTGATCATGAAAAATTAGATTATCAGAGAGTTTGATACAACTCTAATTGTCACAGTAAATAATTGTAGGATCCATCTGCTGACCAAATAATCCAACAAGGATCTTCCTCATCTAGATAGCCTCACAAGCTACTTAACTTTGCTTCTTCTAAACTGAGTGTAACTGATCTCTACTTCATGTTGTACCAAGAAATTGTTGTTGACCCAATAGTAAATATTGAAGATTACCCTTGATGTGATCTTCTTGTCATATGGACTCCCTGCCCAATATTCATCTATGATGCCTTGAAGATTCACTCCCTCTATTCAACTATACCAAAGACCAAACTGAGTGGTGCCTCTGAGGTATCTCAACACATGTTTAGCTGCCTTCCAACAAAGTTTGGTTGGCTTAACCATGACTTGACTAAGGTGGTTAACTCCAAAACACATGTCCAGTCATGTGTCCACCAAATACATAAGTGAACCCACAAGGTGTCTATAAACAATAGCTTCCACTACTTCATCTAAAGTAGCATTATCCTTCCTCAATTACCTGCTAGAGGAGTCTCCCTAGGTTTTATGCTCTTCATGTCGAACTTCTTCAGTATCTCGTTGACATACTTTCCCTTAGAGACAAATAGTTCCCCACCTCCATGTGGAACTTCTTCAGTAACTAGTTGACATACTTTCCCTAAGAGACAAATAGTTCCCCATCTCCTTGCCATACTTCCATACCAAGAAAGTATGGATGAGCCTCAGGTCCTTCATCTTGAATTATCTTGTAAGATCCTCTTTGTAATATTTTATTAGCTTTTCGTCACCTGCTATAATTAAATCATAGACGTATAATACTATAATCAGTAATTTACCTTCAACCACAAAATGGTAAAGGTTTTCATCTGCTTCACTTTTGGTGAAGCCAAACCCGGTGAAATAACTGTCAATCCTAGTGCACCAAGCATGGGGTGCTTGTTTTAGTCCATACACCGCTTGGTTGAGTCTGCACACGTGCGACTCTATGTTGAAGGTCTCAAATCTTTCTGGCTGCTCAATATACACCTATTCCTCAATCATGTTGGGAATTACGATTGATGCTAGACCAAAACCCACAGGTATTGCCCAATGATCGCATTGCCAGAGATAAGGACCCACGAGAGGCGATTAGTCCATGTAGCGAAACAGACGGAGAGTGTTGGTTTATCCAATGTCCAACAATTAAATGTTGGGTGTGTGTTATATTATTTCATGGGGGGGAGGTACCCCCCCCTGCATGGGGTCTGGGCAGTGCCACGTGAATTTTTTTTTGGACCCTATATTAGGTGGGCAGACCTACCTATGGTTTTGTGCATGGATTTCACACATGGTTTTGGGCACGATGGTTTTCTATCCATGCTATTTTGTAGATCTGGTCAAGGGAACTACAATTATGTTCTAATCCAGGGTTAACAGATTGGGGTTTATGGATTCTTAGCCATGTATATATATGTATTGTAACATTGAAAGGAAAATAATGAAAAATCAATCTAGTCATCTATGTTTGGGATCCAAGGGAAAATCTCTATGTATTTTTGTTTTATGTTTTATACTCTCGCCATTGTTTATTTTTTGTTTTTTAGAATTCGTATGTAAGTAATTTATGTATGGGGTTAAAACCTACATTTGGTATCAAAGTTGTTTCAGCCTCAAGGGGACACCTTTGCTGCTGGGGGGTTTTGCTTAGGCTTGTGGTAGACCCTGTTCAATGGGAGATTTGTGGGATCAATTTTTGTGGTGAAAGAAGATGACAAGTAGTGGAAAGATATAGATCGAGAAATTTAGTGGTTAGAGTTTTGAGTTGTGGAAACTCAAGATGGAGGATCGGCTAGTGGATAAAGATCAGTGGATCCCTGTAGATCTGGGTACTAAACCAACAATAATGTCAGTTGAAGACTGGGTGAAGTTGGATTGGAAGGCAAAGAACACAATATAATTGTGTTTCTTAGATTCAGTATTGTTGAATGTATCATGGGAAGCTTTAGCGAAGTATTTGTGGGAAAAGTTAGGGACTTTATACCAATCTAAGTCTCTGGTGAATAAATTGTTCCTTCGGAAAAATTTATATAACCTAAGGATGAAAGATGGAGACTTGGTGAAAGAGAATCAGAACACCCTTAATAATGTGGTAGGTTAGTTATTATCTGTTGATATTAAAATTTCAGATGATGATAAGTGCATCAATTTCTTGTGTTCTCTACCATATTTGTAGGATAGTCTAGTTGTTGCAATAAGTAGCAATGCAACTGCCTTGCAGTTTGATGAAATAGTCTCATCCCTATTGTCAAAGGAGATGAGACGAAAAAATATGGAGGGACATAATGGTGATGCCTTGTGTGTACGAGGACCTTCCTAGAAAATAAAAAAAATAAGTCCTCAAGTGGAAGATCTAAATCTATAGGGAGATCTAAATCTCGAGGAAAACATGTAAAGGTGTGCTAGAAATGTGGAAAGGAAGGGCACTTCAAAAAGGACTATAAATCTAAAGCTCCTAAGAAAGGAAAGGGATCCAATGCTGCTCCTTCTGGAGAGGCAAAAACCACCTTAGATGAAGGTGGGTATGTGTACTTGTCTTCTTCTTCAAGTACACATGCAGATCATGAGGAATGGTTGATTGACTCAAGTGCATCCTTTCACTTCACTCCCCATAGAGAGTGGTTCTGCGAGTATAATAAATATGATGGTGGTGATGTCTTCTTAGGGGATGATAGGAAGACTAGAATCATTGGTCACAGAAAATTCAAGTTGAATTTGCAATATGGAAGGATTAGAACACTTCTGGGCATTCTACATATTCATGCATTGGCCATAAATCTAATTTATGTAAGAAAACTGAATGATGCTGGTGTAAAAATAGTGTTCAAGAAAGATACCTACAAGATGGTTCGGGGAGCACTGGTATTGATGTGGCAAGTTCAGATTGGAACTCTTTACAAGCTTCAGGGTAACACTGTTATTGACGAGGGCAATGGTTATGTGGTTCTTGAAAGTGGAGCAGACAATCTAGTGGTCTCTGGAGAAAGGACTATGCTATGGCATCAAAGGCTTGGACATATTGGAAAAAAAGGCCTTCAAATACTTCATGGTAATGGTATGGTAGAAGGTATGTCTAATTTCTCTTTGGATTTTGATTTTTGTGAAAATTGTGTATATGGGAAGCATAATCAGGTGAGCTTCCCCTCTGGTTCTAAGAGGGCGAAACAAATATTAGAGCTTGTGCATAGTGATGTGTTTGGAACTATGTTGGTTCCATCACTGGGTAAGTTTGTGTACTATGTATAATTTATAGATGAATTCTCAAGGAAAACATGGATATATTTCCTCAGGAAGAAATATAAATTCTTTGACAAGTATAAAGAATTTAAGCATCTGGTGGAAAACTAGATAGAGAAGAAGATAAAGGTCCTGAGGACAGATAAGGGTGGAGAGTTTTGTAGGAAGGAATTTAAAGAGTTCTATAAGAAGTGTGGTATAGCGCAACAAAAGACTACTCCATACACACCTTAGAAAAATGGAGTTGCATAAAGAATGAACAAGACATTGATGGAAAAGGCAAGAAGCATGCTCAGTGGTACTAGGTTAGGACATGAATTCTAGGTAGAGGCGGTGGAGACTACGTGTTACCTAGTCAATAGATAACCTTCATCAATGTTGGAGAATAAGAATCCAAAAGAAGTATGGACTGGTAAGACACCTTCTCTTTCACATCTGAGGGTATTTGGATGTGATGCATATGTACATGTTCCAAAGGAAAAAAGAACAAAGTTGGATAGTAAATCTGAAAGTTGCATATTTATTGGGTATAACGATGGTTTAAGACGTTATAAGCTTTAGAACCCAGAAACAAGGAAGTTTGTATACATCTGACATGTGGTGTTTAGAGAGGTGAAAGATGTTATTAAACATGAAGTCCTACCAAAGGAATGTGAGAAGATAGGGTTTGAGCTAAAGGATGAAGAGTCAGACTCTATAGTAGAAGAGGAATCATAAGATGAAGAGCCACAAACTCTAGTTGTGAAAAGATCGATTCGAGAAAGAAGGCAACCAGAAAGGTATAGTCCATCTGCTTTTTGTTCAAAATTTTCTTTATCTATTACTAATGATGATCCCAAAACTGTGAGGGAAGCAATAGATTTAGAGGATGACAGACTTTGGAAAGTGGCCATGGTTGATGAAATGGAATCTTTGCACAAAAATGAGGCTTGGGATCTAGTGGAGTTGCTGGCTAGAAGGAAACCCATTGGAAGAAAATGGGTATTTACGAAGAAGATGAATGCAGAAGGAAAGGTGGAGAAATAAATACCTTGGTTCATAGCAATAGTTTATTCCCAAGTGTTGGGAATTGATTTTGCTGATATTTTTTCTCCTATTGCCAAGGTAGCGTCTATTAGATTACTTTTATCTGTCGCTGCTTATTTTTATTTTGAGGTAGAACAGATGGATGTGAAGACAACATTTCTTCATGGGGATCTAGAAGAAGAGCTCTACATGAACCAACCTGAAGGCTTTTTGGGAAGGGTAAGAAAGAACTGGTATGCAAGTTTAAAAATTCTATGTATGGGTTAAAACAGTCACAAAGGATGTGGTACCATAAATTTGATAAATTTATATGGGGACTTGGCTTCACTAGAAGCAAAGCAAATCATTGTTTGTATTTTAAATTAATTAGAAACCATGTTATTTATCTGGTCTTGTATGTGGATGATACATTTTTGGTTGGGAATGACAAAGAAATTATCCAGGATTTGAAGACCCAGTTGTCCTCCAAATTCGGCATGAAAGATCTTGGTGCTACAAACTATATTTTGGGCATGGAAATTAAACAAGATTAGAAAAATAGGAAGCTCCAGTTAAACCAGAGGAAGTATGTCAAGACAATACTACAGAGGTTTAGTATGAAGGATAGTAAACCGATGAAGGTTCCTATTCCTATAGGAGTAAAGTTATCTGCTAAACAGTGTCCCAAGACACAAGAAGAGGAAGAGGATGTGTCCCATGTTCCATATGCAAGTGTAGTTGGTAGCCTGATGTATGAAATGGTATGTAATAGACCAGAAATTGCACATGCAGTGGCAGTATTGAGCAAGTTTATGTCAAAACCAGGGAAGGAGCATTGTACAATAGTGAAGTGGATTTTCAGGTATTTGCGTGGCACTAGTGATTATGGTTTGTGCTACTAAGGAAGACCAAGATTGGATATATTTTTGGACATCTGTGGCTTTGTTGATGTAGACTAGGTTGGAGATATGGATCAAAAAAGATCTACAAGTGGGTATGTGTTTCACTTATTTGGAGGTGCAGTGAGTTGGATGAGTAAGAGACAATCTGTAGTGGGACTTTCAACTACAGAGGCAAAATACATGGAGGCCACTTATGCAAGAAAGGAAGTAGTTTGGTTGATGGGATTTTGTTCAAGTATGGGGATAGTACAACAAGCTATAAGGATAGATTGTGATAGCCAAAGTACAATTTTCTTGGCAAAGAACACTACTTATCATTCAAAGACAAAGCACATTGATGTTTAGTATCACTTTGTGAGGTATGTGGTTGAGGATAAAAAGGTGTTGCTAGTAAAGGTGGACGCTTCGAAGAATATTGTAGATGCATTGACAAAGTTTGTGATCACGAAGAAGTTCTCTTGGCGTAGAGAAACAATGGGCATTTCACGGATGTACCAATGACTAAGCTCTCCTATGGTGCCCTGTGGAAAGAAAACAATAAGTGGGAGAATGTTGGGTGTATGTTATATTATTTCATAGGGGGGTAGTACCACCCCTTGTATATTGTGTTGATCATAGTAGGGGGGCAGTAGCTCCTCTGCACGGGGTCTGGGGTAGCACCCCGATATTTTTTTTTGGACCCTATATTAGGTGGGCAGACCTACCTATGGTTTTGTAGATGGATTTTGGACATGGTTTTGGGCATGACGGTTTCTTTTCCATGGTATTTTGTATATCCAATCAAGGGAATTATGGTTATGTTCTAGTCCAGAGTTAATGGATTAAGGTTTATCGATGCTTTGACGTGTATATATATCTATTGTAACATTGAAATGAAAATAATGAAAAATCAATCTAGTAGTCCCGGTTTTGGGATCCAGGGGAAATCATTGTGTATATCTATTTTATATTTTATGCTCTCGCCATTGTTTATTTTCTATTTTTTAGAATTCATATGAGGGTAATTTTTGTACGGGGTTAAAACCTACAAATCATACCATTAAGGAATGTTGTCTTCACATCCATTCGATGTATCTTCCATCCCATTTGTGCTGAAAGTGCTAGAATAGATCTGATTGAAGAGTACCTTTCTACTAGAGGAAATGTCTCCTCATAATCAATTCCCTCCACTTGAGAGAACCCTCTAGCCACAAATATGGCCTTGTGTTTCACCACACTCCCATCTGCTACTTGTTTACCTTGTAAATCCACCTGGAATTCACCACTAACTTGTTTTCTAGTCTTGGGACCACTTCCCAAACAATGTTTTTGATAATGGAGTCATACTCCTCAACCATGGCATCAACCCATATTGGTTGTTGCACTGCTTCCTCGAATGAGGATGGCTCAACCTCTACAATCTTGCTCATTAGAGCCATGTAACCAATGTACCAATCTAGTGAGCTCCTCTGCTTGTGCTGTGATGTGGGTGCTCTCACATTCTCTCTAGCATAATGCCTCAATATGTCAACCTCTATGGTGTGCTTCCTTCCATCTCTAGAAGTCTTTGCATGAGTGGGCACTTCCACTCTCTGCTCCTCTGCATGTGGCTTCTCCACATCATCCTGATATTCCTCCTTTGGAGATAAAAGCTCCTCATTTGTATGTAACTAAAGACTCCTATCAAGGGCACATCTCATGGAATTATCTTCATCAAAATTCACATATCGATGAATCACTGTCATCATGTTGGATGGTAGGTACACCCAATAGTTGTGAGGTGTATCAATGTACCCTACAAATATTCCCAACTCATTTGTTGGCTCTTTTCCATGCATCCTTGGTAACATGAAAGTAGAGTGATGAGCCAAATATCCTGAAGTGTTCTCATATGTTATATTACCTAAAAAATCTTCTTCTAGTGTACTCATCCTGAGAATTTGATGAGGGCTTCTGTTTGGCAAATAAATAGTTGTGTTGCATGCTTCAACCCAAAAGTGCAACGGTAGGCCTTGATCATGTAACATCGCCCATGCTACTCCCATAATACTTTTGTTCTTCCTTTCAGCCAACCCAGTGTGCTGTGGTTTATGAGGTGCTATTAACTCTCGTCAAATTCCTTCTGATGCACAAAAGTTCTTGATTTCATTCGACACATATTCTCCACCAGTATTGCTTCTGAGAGCTTTCAATTTCCTACTAGTATCTTTCTCGACAAGTGCTTTAAATTCACAAAATTTAGCGAACGTATGATCTTTATTTTTCATAATAAAATCCAACACTTTTGAGAAAAATAATCAAGTCCACACACATATGAGTGAACTCTATCAAGGATCGCTTGCACATGATTGTCTTTATCATTAAAGGAAGCTTTCGTGTACTTCCCTAATGTACACCCTTTGTATGTGTCTCTCCTCTCTAGTGTACCCTTGGGAACTCCTGTATAAATTTTTTTCATGATCTCCAAAGTACCGTGCTGCAAGTAACCCAATATTCTATGCGACAACTCACCTATGTCTCAACTCTACACCTTCTCTAATTTTGTGCTCAAAGCAACGTAATCTTCTACATCCATTTATTAGAGGTTCTTCATCCAAACCTTGATCCATTTCACCTGTAATGTGGCTATGTGATGAAGGAATTCCTTTCCCTTGCTAAATATCACATCATAGCCATGGTCCTCCAACAAGGCAACTGAAACCAAATTCTTCTTCAAACTCGGAACATACATGACATATTTATTGTGAGAGGAGAACCAAACTCCCTCTAAAAGGTAACAGTACCGATTCTAGTGACGATGTACTTCCCATCATCTCCCATCTCGATGTGCATCTGGACGTCTTTCTCCTCCAATTCACCAAAGAACTATTTGTTGTTGGTCATATGGAATGAGGCTCCACTATCCAGGTAACACACTCTACCCATCACTGATGTCACCATGCAAGCGATGAGGGTGAAATTTAGTTCAAATTGTGAAGTAAGAGATTCACCCACCACTCCTCATGAGGGATTCTTACTGGCCTTCTTGTGCAAATACTTTGTGGCATAATGTCCCAGATCATGACAGTGAAAATATTTAATCTTTGGCATGTCCTTCTTCTTGACGCCCTAACTAGAATTTGATTTGGAATGTGATGAATTCCCCTTCCCTTTATTCACCTTTCCAGCTAAGGCATAGTTAACCTCATCATCATGCTTGGATGAGGATCCATCTATGGTGTTTCACCGAATCTCATCTTGTACCAAGTCAGATCACAATCACTCCCACTCTGGTAGCTTCTTCCTCCCATTAACTAAGTCTTGGTAACTGTGCCATCTCTTGGGAATGTTGGAATAAGGAATTATTAGGGAGGGGGGTGGGGGTGAATTAGTAACAGTGAGATTCTTTAAAACTTTTTCAAATATGATTACATTCCTCTCTTTATATATTGTTACTTGTTGAGAGCATTCATTCGTAAATGGTTGAGAAACAAGGTTAAACATTCATATTTACACAACCAAACACATGAGAAAAACACACATTTTACACCATATTTTCAAGTGGAAACCTAGAGGGAAAATACCACCAAATTTGTTGTTTTTTTATGATGTAAATTAAGCACCAACTTAATTACATATATTTGTTTATGATGTAAATTAAGCACCCACTCATAGGAGGAAAAGACCCCCTTTGGTTAGAAAGCACCAACTTTCCAAGAGGCACCAACCTCTTATGAATGTAGGCACCGACCTGCTCTTGCCACTATTCTAATATTTCTTACAATTTTGAAACTAAAACAAAGGCATATACATTACAAGTAAAGTGCCAAAATGGTTGGTTGCAGACTCAACTTCTGCGTTTTATCTTTTGTTGTTACACTGACTCCCTTTGGTCTCATGCATCTATTCTTTACTTGTTACTCACAACAACATCTCCTCAATGCTCTACCTTCTCTTGAATAGGCTCTCTGCTACAACTACTTCAGTTCAATACACATTGTTTTTTACACAACAATCACTTTGATGCCTACTCTTTAGCTTTGCCCTCTCTATTCTTCTCACAACACTCTTGCTGCTCTTATTGCACAAGCACTCTCTCTCTTCTCTTGGTGCTTATACCTTACTGTATATTCACACAACTCTCACTCCTCAACACTTTAGTAATATACTCGATTCCACTTCTACTTAATTGCAAATGATGTTTTTTTTCACAAAAGAACAAAGCGCAAGGTTGTCTCTGATGTTTGTACCCTTACTACCCAAATGTACTTAGACATGACTCCCCATACCACTATTGCAACTTCTGGTTGAATTTTGTCACAATATTAAATTCACAAATAGACCTTGGAGCTCTTCACTGACTGACTGCATAAATATCCACGCTAAGAATTTAATTTTCAGGTGTCCTACACACTCCTCTGAGAGCCCCATTATTATTTATTTCTCCACCAAGCTTGACCATCCTTAGGGATGGCTACTTTGATCCTCATTTAACTCTCCTAGACGTTCAGGCAAAGAAACCAATTTCTTCCTTCATTCTCACACATTTGTCTCTGTCAAATGTTGTCCTCGTTTCCTTGTTTCAGAGTCTTCTGCAGGTCTAGACCATTTCAACAATTAACTCTAAAAATCTTGCATTCAATTATTTAGCTGTTGACTCATACATCCATTAAACTTGATGTACTGCCCCATCGAAACACAACATATTGTAACTTACAGAGGAGGAAAGTTACAATATTGCATTCTTTGATATCCTTGGCCCCCTTGGCCCTTGGCTCCTTTGGTATTTCCTTTTTCATAGAACCAAGACCTTTGATCGTTGGCTTAGCACTATGTTGGAGCCCCCTCTATATCGTAACTCACACAATTAAAATGTTACGATATTCCACTGTTCAATATCCTTAGCTCCCTATGCATTTATCCCTTGGTCCCCTTAAGTTCCATATGACCATGTTCTTTGAAATATCAGGGCCCCCTTTATCGGAACTTCTTTAACCATCACTTTCACAAGATTTATGATGTTCTATCCTTTGATATTCCATCCTTTGATATGCTGACACCACTAGCCATTGAAATTTATATGGCCCACTTTCATGTTGCCACGTGTTCATCTAGATGAGAGAGAAATGGGTCCAGATTTCCCTTGACTTTGCAAGAATTCCTTTATTAACTTTCTCAACATTCCTTGATAGTTTTAGCACTATTGACCTTTCTAGATATCGTAAATTATTAAAATAACTCTGTTAAGAAGTCTTGATATTCTGATATCCCAGACCTCCGATATTCCAATGACCTTCGATATCCCAATATCCCAACCTTCAATATTCCTATCTTCGATATGCTTCCTGCTCCAATATCGAGTCCAGATGGGCTTCAATCTCCAATATTTAATCCTTCTTAATACTTCAAGTCCCTGGACTTCGACAGACCATAACTTTTGATCCATAAGTCCATTTTTAGATTTCTGCATATCGTTGGAAAGCTCTGTCAAAGAAATTTCCAATGGAGAAGGTCTGATGTAGTCTTTCAGCCCATATTATACCTCTCATATGGCTGCAAAATCTCTGCCACACTTTTCTCCTTGACTCTTCTTCTTGTGCTTGGAATGTTGAACTCCGATAGTCATCATTTTATGGATTCTCCAGTAATCCCGTTACTATGATGATTCTCTACATGAAGCATGCAGCTACCATGGGATTCCATCTAGTCCATCACTATAGTCATTATTTTATGGCTTTCCCAATAAGCCTTGTTCTATGATGATTTTCTCCAAAGCATTCCAGAAACCATGAGATTCCTCCTCAATGCCCAATCATTATACTAACCCCAATTGACATCAATGCCAACACCAACACAACCACCCATACACCACCAATTTTCCAACAATATCCCCCTTTGGTATTGATGGAAACACCATAAGCTCGCCCTCAGGTTAGGCATGGTCTTCTCTAATGCTAATATTCTCCCCATTTGGCATTAATGGAAAAGAGTACTTCTTGAATACTGCCCCTGAACCATTGCAACCTACTCTTCCATGAGTTCCACATGTTGAGTAGCTGCCACCACCTACCAAAATGAAGTCATTTGGAGGGAGGAGTCACAACTGCTATTTGTTGCCTGAAATATTCAAATGTTTCTCTTGCCAATGGCTTAGTAAATATATCTACAAGTTTCTCTTTGGTAGCCACATATTCAAGTCTGACAATATTGGCTACAACCTGTTCCCTAAAGACATGGAACTTGATAGGAATATGCTTAGTCTTTGAATGCATGACTAGATTTTTGGATATGCTACTGACACTTGTGTTGTCACACATTATTGGAATAATATCAGTCAACTCTACCTGAATATATTTTAAAGCTTGCTTCATCCATATAATCTGTGTGCAACAGGTAGTAGCAAAAATATATTATACTTCAATAGTCGATAAATAAATGGAGGCTTGTTTCTTACTAACCCACGAAACCAAGCATTTTCCCAGGAAGAAAGTTGACCTAGAAGTACTCTTCCTATCATCAAGGCTCCCAACCCAATCTGAAATAATGCAGGCCTTCAACTTCAATTCTTTGCTCTTAGCATACCACAATCCATACTCTGATGTTCCTTGAATATGTTTGAAAATCATCTTGACAACAACAACATGACTTTCACACGGGAAAGCTTGAAATACGGCCACAAGGCCCACAACTTACATGATGTCTGGCCTTGAAGATGTAAGATACAACAAGCCTCCTATCATTGATCTGTATTCAGTTTGATTTATTGGCGGAGTCTCATCTTCTTTTCACAACTTGCAACCTGTAGTCATAAGTGTGCTTACTGGATTGCAATATTCCAACCCAAATTTATTCAGAGTTTCTTCGAGATATTTGGATTGGGATATAAACACTCCTTGTGAAGACCGAGCAATTTGAAAACCTAGGAAGAAGGAAAACTCTCTGATCATGGACATTTTGAACTCTGTTTGCATACATTTTGCAAATTTATGCCCCAATTGTTCCATGTCACTACCAAATATTATATCATCCACATACACAACTACAATTAGAATATGGTCGTCTTCAAACTTGACATATAAATTTCTCTCAGCTATACCTTTCTTAAACCCTTGTTACTAAAGGTATTTATCCAACCCTTTGTACCAAGCTTTGGGAGCCTATTTTAGTCCATACAAGGCCTTCTTCAATTTGCATACGAACCCTTCATCTATGGTGAGTGTAAATCCTTCTGGCTACTCAATGTAAACTTTTTCTTCCAAATATCCATTGAGAAATGTATAATTCACATCCATTTGATACACCTTGATGTTTTTATGGGAGGAAATAGCAAGAAATATTATGATGGCTTCCAATCATGCTACGTGCAAAGGTTTCCTCGAAATCTACTCCTTCTATTTGGACATGCCCTTTGCAGACCAATTGAGATTTTTTCCTGATAACTTAACCTTGCTCATTCAACTTGTTTTTGAAAACCCATTTGGTTCCAATAACATTTTTCTCTATAGGCCTTGGAACAAGCTCCCACGTGTCATTATTTTCAATATGGTAAAGTTATTCATTCATATCTTTCACCAAGAACTTGTATTCACTTGCTTGTATGAGATCCTTGAGTTCAATCTGCAACAACAGAGCCAAACTTGCATAACTTGTATTGCCAACAAGTTTTATCCTGGTTTGGACACCTTGTCTTTGATATCCAAGTATATGAATTTCAGGATGTTCTTTCTGTACATACCTGTGTTGGTTGATAAAAGGTGTTTTTTAAAATTCCTAATTACCCCACATTAATCATCAACTTGGGAAAGTCCTTTTATTCCAAGAGTGTACACAATAGGTGCATGCTATGAATCCAAAGAGTAATGTTTCTTAAAATGAAGTATAAACCTTTGATACAAGATTAAAAGGATGCATTTATAAAACTCAAATTTCAATTATTAAAGGAGATATGAAATCTAAGCTTCAAGACTCAATCCTCCACTGAAATCGTAATCAAATCTCACACAAGAAATTCAATTCACAATAGCATCATCTGCGAGCATGGTAGAAATAACCAATCTCTTCTTAGCTGATTCAATCTAAATCGTACTTAATCTCTATGAAGCAATCCGAATGGAAATGATGTCAACCTAAGAGTTCAATAAGGATAACCAAACTCTTACAGCTGATTAAATCAATACGATTCACTATCTAAATAAATTAATCTACAATAAGCGTAAATCAAATCAAGTGATAATGTTGTAAAACATGTAAAGAAAAATTGACTACTTCAATACAGGAAAACGGTAAATAGCAAATAAGATAAACTTGCAAAAAATGGGAAAATTATCAAACCAATCAAACTTGCGAGAATAAAAAATATATAACACAAGGAAGTAATTTAATCCACCAAAGGTCGAGCCCTTAGCCACTAGTGAACACTGCTGAGCTACTTCAGAGAATACGAATAAACAACAACGTCAATTATATATTAGTCATTGAACTTAAGTAGCATTACAATACGGTTGTGTTCTCCAATAGCATGAGTCTGTAAATTAAAATTACAATTTGAAATAATAGAGATCGATCCCCTTTCCTCCTACAATCTTTTGCTTTTATACTCAGAAAGAGGTAAAAAATAAATGTGATCCCTCAGGATCTCCTGATCCTGAGGCATTCATAACTGAATGCTATCTTCAGAAACCCTTCATATTTAGCATTGATCCTCCTTATTCGTCCTTTGGTCTGACCGCAACCGACGCGCTCGATTCTTCCTTTGTTGGTTTATGTTGTTCTGTCACTAGGGAAAAACAACTATTCCTTTCGTCATCTTTCTGCATAAGGAGGAGTAAAATTTAGTTATGATAGCTAAATCTTGACTGTGAGTAGTTCATATATTTCTTAACATAATCCATCAATATGTTAGCATATATGAAAGAGAAAAGAAAAGAGGAAAAAGGTGATGGAATTAAGAGTAACTACATACCCATTTCGTAACTCAACATACTCCCCTACTTACCCTGTTTCATGTCCTCATGAAAAGTAAGTAGTTCTTATCCAGTGCAGTTAAATAGTAGGCTGGAGAGGCAGCGTCAAAAATTGGTCTAAAGGCGTGATGTTGAGCTAGGAGGGCAAAGGCAGGCCCTTCCTTTCCTTCAGGAAATTCGTAGATAGCCCAATAACCTTCAGGGGGATACCAAATAATGGGGCTCTAAAACCGACATCCTAACCAATAAGGTCCTTCTCTCAAAATAAGATTGCTATAAGTGAGCAAATGAGCTGCAACTGCTTTAATTTTTTGGTAATTAAATGGTTCCCTATCTTGCACACTACTAGTGGAGACCGTCCACCTCAGCTTAGATGCAGCCAGAGATCTTTCTTGAATAGAGAGGAAATATGACTCCTTTCTGTACAATCTCCTTATGAATGGGCCCTAAAATTTTAATCACCCCTTCTCGTGTCATCAGACTCTTATGGATGGTAAACATTTGTAAAGGGTGCTTAGGTTCACTTCTTACCCAAAGATCCAATCCATGTTCCTGTCTTTGAAATTCATTATAAGCTTAAACAATTTGAGTTGGTTAACTACAAATGAAATAAAGGCCTGGAATTGAACATCTCCTACAAAAGGGTTAAGGTTCTTTTCCACCTCATTCTCTAATACAAAATTGTGCAGGTAAAACTCACAAAGAAGCCTTTGGACCTTTACACCATGTTTCTTGCAGTAAATTCTAAAATCTTCAATTGTTCTTAATTCAATTGGTTTACCAGCTCTCACAGCTTTAATTTTCAACATTAGGTATGGTTCTAACAAAAACAAGGCATAATTGGTGGTGGGACACCTACATGCCAGGACATCCATATACAGTGAGCAGATGCTGTTTGTTTGACTTAAGAATTTATCTAGTTAGAGCTTGATCTTCTCCATTTTTTCTTTCACCTTTCTAAATTTGTCGAAAGCCTTGCTCTCTGTTGTATTGATTTCCCGAAGTTGTTTCTACAGCTCTTGATATTTTTGCCAGGAAACAGTTTCTTGTTCAAGTCGTTCCAACGTGAGTTGAGCTTGTGCCAATTCTTCTCGAAGATTCATTATAATGGGTTCATTGTGTGTCATGATGTATTTGGCTTGTATGCCCATTTGAGTGCTTATGTTATGAGAAGGGATATCATCTATCTGTATTTCTTTATTGCGGGAGGTCCAAACCTCCGTCTTAGTGCCCATGCTATAAGAGGGTACATCTTCTATCTGTACTTCTTTGTTGTGGGAGGTCCAAACCTCTATTTGAGTAGCTACATCTACTAAATTTGCATGTTGTTCCTATTGAGTGATGACTGTTTGAGTAGGTATGGGCTTAGTTTGAGTTCTTGTAGCCCTATCTTCATATAATTTCATTTCCATGACCGCATTTACTACCTCAGGGGTATTGTTCGGAACCTTTCCCATTGTGATTTCATTTATTTTTCTTCGGAGCCTCTTGATTGTCTTGCAAAGCTTCTAGTGTTCTTTTCTTAGCTTCTGTAATTTTGTTCTGGCTCTATACCTTTTCAGAGGAGTAACTGGTCTACTGATAGTCTCGTTAATGGCTTTTGTATCTAAAGAGCCTCGTTGTTAACCCTGGCTTTGTTCCAATAAGACCATGTCTCCAGATTGATTATCAAATTCCCGAATAATCTCTGTCTCTGCTTCTTCTTCTTGGCCTATGTTTTTTGGGTCTAGACCTTCATGGTTATTTTCCACTGGGAGTGTGTCACCAGGTTGGTTCTCTAATTCTTGAATGGCCTCTGTATCTGTTTTTGCTTTGCGGCTTGTATCTTTTGAAGGAGACAAAATTCTGGTATAGCAAAAATTACCAGGAGATTGGGTTTCTCCTAAGTTAATATTGAGCAGTCCTTTAGGCTGCATGTAGACATTCATGTTGGCCAGGACTTGGGTATCTCGAAATCGTATAATAGATTGTCTTGAGAACTCACATTTGGTGTTTGGGGAAGTTCCAATTTGTTTCTTCGTTCATCGTCAAAATGCCCTACTCCTTCCTCAGGTTCCATTTCAAGGTTATCTTGTCCTCCTAACTCTACTTTCAAGTATTGTTCACTTACTGGGCTGGATAATTCTATAGGTTGATTTGCACTGCCTTGAGGATTTTTAAACGCTCACTATTTTGACTTCAACCTTGTGCATCGTCTGTGTTTGTGAGTTATGCTTCCTGAAAGGGCAGTCCTCTTTCTTTTTGGGATAGGGTTAGGTGCTGGCAGGTCTTCACCTCTTTCACGGGTCAATGTTAAATCATCCAAGGTTGATTTTTGTTGGGAAAGGTTATGGCTAACTATTAACCTGATTAGAAAATGGTGGCTAACTATTGTTTTTATGTGTTGGGACTATCTCAGCCTCTTGGCAGTGTCATGCAGTAATGAATTCAACAGTGCAAGCAAATTAACAAAGCATTTTTGTTTTAAAACTACTAAAATTTTGAGTTGTCGTGGCCTTACCACGTCTTTATGCCCATCGCAGGTAATATAGTTCTATACAATTCATGCCAATTCTCCCCATGGCTTTCCAAGAGAAGATGGTTGAATTCCCTTTTCTTTCTTGATTAGCTCCAGTCCTTCGTCCCTAAAAGCCTCCATAGCATCATGCAAATTTAATCACTTTCTAGCCCATATTGGTCCTTCTGCCGGCAACCCAGACACTTCTACTATCATAGCATCTGTTACAATGATTTTTCTACCTCTTACCACGGATTTTCCATTCTGTAGATGCCATAAAAATTCAATGGTGATTTCCTCATTGGGGGGTTGAAATCTTGTAAAATATTTTGTCCATCCTGCGCGAGCTAGAATTTCCCTAGCTTTATTGGCGACAGCCAATGTTAAAGGTTCTTTGCGCACTATTCTTCCTCCCATGATGCTTGAATTCTGCAGACGATTAGTGTAGTGGAGAAAGCACACCAATGAGCAAAGTTGAGAGATGGAACAACAAATGGTTTTAATGGCTCTATCAGGTGATGCTTTATAAACATAATTATCGTTATTGAGGACTGCTATAATGCCACACGCTCTGTGATCATGGGGTGTTGTATTGTTCTACAAAATTAAATGAAAAGATGGTAGCACATGCATAAGTATACTAGAGGTCCTCACCCCCTCTCGAAATGATAAGTCACCTACCACTGAATGAACGAGAGGATAACGCACTGGCGAGGAAGTACAAGGGTGATGGATTGGGTAATGAGAGTGGAAAGACACGTATATTAATGAAAGGATCATAAAGGATATTAGAGCAATGAAAACAAGGCATGTAACGAGAATTATCAATAAGTGATAAGATGTCGTGAGGTGATGCAATAAAGAAATTGGACAGCATACACAGGAAATAATACTTTACCGCCATTATTCCACTTAAAACTGTTGTGATTGATTTTAAAAGATTAACTCATGCATAAATGTTCAATGTAAGTTAGGGATATAATCTCTCTGTAGAAAAGATAGAAACATAAGAAAAGAGCATTATAATAATTATTGATGTAGAAAATAAAACTTCAATACCATCAGTAGAGCTTCTGTTGCCTGTAGGCGTCCATAGCCTTGACAGATTTGCTTTCTAACCCTTGGGAACCATGGTCGTCTATGTATAATTAGGGAAGTGCATTATGATGTCCATAGTAGAGACCAATGTGTTGGCATGGTAACTAGATGAACACACTGCCATTCACTGGGAAGTAGAGAAAGTGGTCAGGTCGACTCATGATGAGACCTCCTGTTCCAAGGACTTTGTTTCTTGATGCATCCATTGGATCATATCCCTGGTGTGATGGCCATAATGGGAATGCCACTTCACTCCTTCCTTATGATCATGGTAGGTTGGCTCATGATGATACCTCCTATCCTCCATCTGTGGAAAAAAATCAGATGCCATAAAAATTCAATGGTGATTTCCTCATTGGGTGGTTGAAATCTTGTAAAATATTTTGTCCATCCTGCGTGAGCTAGAATTTCCCTAGCTTTATTGGCGACAGCCAATGTTAAAGGTTCTTTGCGCACTATTCTTCCTCCCATGATGCTTGAATTCTGCAGATGATTAGTGTAGTGGAGAAAGCACACCAATGAGCAAAGTTGAGAGATGGAACAACAAATGGTTTTAATGGCTCTATCAGGTGATGCTTTATAAAAATAAATATCGTTATTGAGGACTGCTATAATGCCACACGCTCTGTGATCATGGGGTGTTGTATTGTTCTACAAAATTAAATGAAAATATGGTAGCGCATGCATAAGTATACTGGAGGTCCTCACCCCCTCTCGAAATGATAAGTCACCTACCACTGAATGAATGAGAGGATAACGCACTGGCGAGGAAGTACAAGGGTGATGGATTGGGTAATGAGAGTGGAAAGACACGTATATTAATGAAAGGATCATAAAGGATATTGGAGCAATGAAAACAAGGCATGTAACGAGAATTATCAATAAGTGATAAGATGTCGTGAGGTGATGCGGTAAAGAAATTGGACAGCATACGCAGTAAATAATACTTTACCGCCATTATTCCACCATAAACTGTTTTGATTGATTTTAAAAGATTAACTCATCCATAAATGTTCAATGTAATTTAGGGATATAATCTCTCTATAGAAAAGATAGAAACATAAGAAAAGAGCATTATAATAATTATTGATGTAGAAAATAAAACTTCAATACCATCAGTAGAGCTTCTGTTGCCTGTAGGCGTCCATAGCCTCGACAGATTTGCTTTCTAACCCTTGGGAACCATGGTCATCTATGTATAATTGGGGAAGTGCATTATGATGTCCATAGTAGAGGCCAATGTGCTGGCATGGTAACTAGATGAACACATTGCCATTCACTGGGAAGTAGAGAAAGTGGTCAGGTCGGCTCATGATGAGACCTCCTGTTCCAAGGACTTTGTTTCTTGATGCATCCATTGGATCATATCCCTGGTGTGATGGCCATAATGGGAATGCCACTTCTCTCCTTCCTTATGATCATGGTAGGCTGGCTCGTGATGAGACCTCCTATCCTCCATCTATGGAAAAAAATCATAAAATTGTTAGTGAATATATATATATATATATTATAAACACTCCCCATTTTATATATATAGGGTGGCTCAGTACTCCTTAAGAGTAGGGATGGTGGAATAAGTTTGAACATATCAATACAAAAAAGTATACCCATACTCTTATTTATAATAAATAGAGAGAGTTATATAGGACAAGGGAGAACCAGCATGGTAAAGATAATCAATTAGTTTGATTTATAGTGGAAGTGATATAGATAATTGTGTCCTTTCTTTTTTGATCATCACAAAGATATGTTGTTAAAGATGATAATATTCAATATATTTGTCTGTTCTAGTAGACTCCATACTTGTTGTCCTTAAATATGTATTGTACTTTTATGCCATAAAGAGGATCATAAAGAGTGAACTGGGATGGACTAGGGATGATCATGCAAGGAAGAGAAAGGGTGTTCTCAAAAATACTCACAAGGTGTTGTTCCTTGAAGGGAACAGTAAAAGAAAACCCACACAAAAAGTGTTGTTCCCTATAGGGAACAACAATTGTTCCTTGTAGGGAACAACAAAGAAAAACATACAAAAAAGGTGTTGTTCCTTATAGGGAACAATAGTTGTTCCCTATAGGGAACAAAAATTAAAAAATACACGCAAAAAGTGTTGTTCCTTATAGGGAATAGCAATTGTTCCATGTAGGGAATAGCAAAGAAAAATACATGCAAAAAAGTGTTGTTCCCTATAGGGAATAACAGTTGTTCCCTGTAGGGAATAGCAAAGAGAATACATAGGAAAATTGTTGTTCCCTATAGGGAACAACAGTTGTTCCTTGTAGGTAACAACAAGGGAAATACACATGAAAATTGTTATTCCCTATAAGGAACAACAACTATTCCCTATAGGGAAAAACAAAGAAAAATGCACGCAAAAAGTGTTGTTCCCTATAGGGAACAACAATTGTTCCCTGTAGGGAACAACAAAGCAAAATACACATGAAAAGTGTTGTTCCCTATAGGGTAAAACAATTTTTCCCTATAGGGAACAACAAAGAAAAATGCACATGAAAAGTGTTGTTCCCTAGAGGGAACAACAGCTGTTCCCTATAGGGAACAAAAAAGGAAAATAGGAAAAAAATCAATAAACAATCATCTCTATTGTTCTAAGAAAATCCAATCAAAATAGAAAGAAAATAGAAAATCCATTTTATGTACAAGTTTCAAAAATAAATTCTTCATTGGACTGGTGCTGTCGAAGAGTTTCCCTCTTCAGTGAGAATTTGTATCGTAGAATCTTCATGTATCTATTGGCAAAATGATTCCCTTGTAAGTGGTTTGTGGTAGAGGCGTACTCGATGTCCATTTTCTTTAAAAGAGTAGCTAGACCCATCAATGGTGGCTAATGTAAGGGTGCCATTATTTTGCACCTCTTGTATCTCGTAGGGACCTAACCATCTAGTCTAGAGTTTGCCTGAGAAATCCTAGAACCTAGAATCATACAGAAGTGCCTAGTCATCTTCATGGAATATATTTTTCTTGATGAGGGCATCATGCCATTTTGCTCTTTGTTGTTGAATTAGTGTAGTATGTTGAAGAGTTGATAGATCGATTTCATCCAATTCATTGATTTGATGTAGTCTGTTAACTTGTGCTTCATTCAAATCCAACCCTACTTCTTGGGCTATCCTCAATGTCTAAATTTCAAATTCTATGGGGAAGATAGGTTCCTTGCCAAACGCTAGCTGATATGGGGAGTATCATGTGGTATTCCTCTAAGTCATGCGATAAGCCCACAGGGCTTCTAGAAATTAGGTAGCCCAGTCACGTCTATGTGAGGCGACTATCTTTGTTAGAATGGCCTTGATTACTTTGTTGGTACTTTCTACCAGGACGTTTGCCTGCAAGTGGTATGGAGATGTGATTCTGTGAAAAATGTGATGATTTTTTAGTGTAGCAACAATCTTATGGCCTACAAATTGTGGCCCTCCATCCATAATTATTTCTCTGGGCAATCCATACTACACGAAAATTTGGAAAAGAAAGTGCAATATTGTGTCCTCTGTTGCCCTTGGTAATGCTTCTGCCTCCACCCATTTAGTTACATATTCCATTGTAACCAGTATATATGTCTTTTGATTAGAACACGGGTTTATTGGGCCAATGAAATCTAACGCCCAGCATTCAAAAGGTTCGATGACTAACTGTAGATTTAGGAGCATCTCATCAGAGTGGCTAGGACAACCCATTCTTTGGCAGCTATCACATGCTTGGAAAAATTTCTTGGCATCCTTAAAAATGGTGGGCCAATAATAGTCCATCTGTAAGACTTTATGTCAAGTCCTGCTGTCTGCAAAGTGTCCACCACAAGGTCCATCGTGGCAGGCTTTTAGGATGTCGTAGATTTCGTCTTCCTTGACACACCTGTAGATATGCATATGGGCTCCCATGTGAAAGAGGTATCCTCCGATCTAGGAGAACTGAGTGCTGGATTACACTATTAATTTTCTTTCTCTGGACGTCAGGTGCTTGGGTAATTTTCCCACTGCTAGGTAATTCATGACATCTGCGTACCACAGTGTTTTCATGGTCATAGCAAATAGGTGATCATCAAGGAACTGGTCTTCTACTACCACTGCATCGTCTGTTCTTGGCACACATGAGAGGAAGTCTGCCACTAGATTTTCCTTTCCTGGTCGATCCTTGATTTTTATGTCAAATTCCTACAAAAGGACTAACCCTCGTGTCACTCTTCCATTTGTAATAGGTTTATTAGCTAAATATTTGATAACAAAGTGATCAGTATACAAAACCACAAGGTATCCTATTATATAGTGTATGAATTTGTTAATAGCATAGATTACAACTAGAAACTCTTTCTCAATCATGGTGTAATTCAACTCAGCAGGAGTTAAATTTTTGTTGATGTAGTATATTGCATAGGGTTTCTTGTCTTCCTCTTGGCCTAGAAATGCTCCAATGGCTGTATCTGATGCATCAGATGAAATCTAGAATGGTAAATCCCAGTTCGGGCTCCGTAATATTGGGGCTATTCATACTAGCTATTCTAATTCTTCAAAGGCAATGTCACATTTGTCAGTCCATATAAAATCGATATTTCTTGACAAAGCATATAATGGTGCAGCAATTTGGGAGAAGTTTTTTATACTTTGCTAATATCCATAAAATCCCAAAAAACTGCGTACCTCAATTTTAGTGCAGGGGGTATGCAGTAAGAGGTTTATTTGAATTTTTGTTGGATCTACCTAAATTCTAGCTGCTGAGATGTAATGACCCAGGATCAGGCCTTCGTTCATCATCATGTGGCATTTCTTATGGCTTAAGCAGAGCCTAGTAGCAATGCATCTTTCTAGGACTTTCTCCAGTGTCTGTAATGCTAGATCAAAGTCATCTCCATAGGGTGTAAAATCGTCCATGTACACCTCTAATCCCTCATTTATCAAGTCTGCAAAAATGTTGAGTATGGCTCTCTAGAATGTGGCAGGTGCGTTGCACAGTTCGAAAGGTAATACCCTGTAAGAAAATTTCCCCGAGGGGTAGGTGAAGGTAGTCTTATCTTGGTCTTCAGGGGAAATTTGGATTTGGTTGTAGCCACTGAAGCCATCCAAGAAAGAGAATAATTTTTTACCTGCTAATGTGTCTAGAACTTGGTCGATAAATGGAAGGGGAAAATGATATTTTTGTGTTGCTTTGTTAAGCTCTTTGTATCAACACATATACACCATTTCCCATTCTTTTTAGGAACCACAACTAATGGAGAAACCCATTTGCTATCAAATATAGGATAGATGAAATTTACATCTAATAGTTTCTGTAGTTTGTCTTTAACAACATCCTTTAGGTGAGGGTTTAATATTCATTGAGGTTGTCAAATGGGTCTCGCATCTTTCTTGGTGTAGATGTGGTGCATACATAATTGGGGATCAATCCCTTTCATATTTGGGCAATCCTAAGCGAAAGCCCCTTTATATTTTCTAAGGAGTTGGATAAGCCTCTGCTGCTAGTCATCAATCAGGTTTTTGTTAATGTTTAGGACTTTCCTTGGCTCAATTTCAATGGGTTTTCTGTTATAAACAGTTGTTGTTGGTATTGTTTGGTCATTGATATCTTTTAAGGGATCTTCTTCAATGTCGTTTCTTAGGGCTGCTTCAATCATGTGACATTTTAGATTAGATACGACAGCTAGATGGTTAATGTAAGTGTTAATAATGTCATCTTTTGTTTGATTCTTAAATTCAAGAGCATCTGCTACAATTAGTGGTGATCGAATATTTTTGGTTAAATATGTTACAGGTTGTTTCCTAGTTTTTATTATAGTTAGGCTTGGCTAATCTGGAGGATATAAAGCTAGGTTATTCACATTATTTCCTCTTGTTATATTCATACTGCCTTTTCGACAGCTTATATAAGCATCTGCGGTCGCTATCCAAGGTCTTCCTAATATTAGAGGATGTCTATCTAGCTGATTTCTAGGATTAAAAATCTGTTGGGTATTCCCAAGAATCTACAGACACCATTACATCCTATAATGTCCCTTCTGGTTTGACAACTGATCGGTCAGCAAGTTCCAACAAGGTCGTAGTTGGATCTAAGGTTTTGATGCCAAGTCTTTGATAGGTTGTTGTTGTGAGAATATTAATGGCTGCCCCTAGATTGATTAACGTATTGGGAAAGGAACATCCATTTATCTGTATTGTGACTATAGGGTTTCCTGGGTCCTCATATTTCACCGGCATTTCTCTGCCTAATAATAAATCAGAAAAAGGTCCGACTACGTGGACAGTTGGTGTTACTTTTATTTTCCTCGTAGGATTTTTGGTACACAATTCCTTAATGGTTTTGCATAGATTGGAATGTCCTGGATAGCTTGAAGGAGGGGTATTTTTACACAAAGACTTTTTAATTCTCCCAAGAGATCGAAATCAGGATATTTGATTGGGTGAGGTATAATCAATCTTTCTGGGAATGGTGGAGAAGAGGTAATAGTTTGTTGGTGGCTTTTCTGTTTGACTGTATTCTCCCTTTGAGGTGTTTGTTCTACAGGTAGTGGTTGTTCCAATTGTATATTTGTATCCTCCTCTGACTCAATTATACATCCAGACCTCAATTTGAGTTCATTACACTCTCTCAACTCAGTTTCCGGATCCATCCCTTCAATAATTTGTACCGACTGGACTGGTCTGTTGTTGGGATTTGGGTTGGGTTGGGCTGGGAGCTGTGGACATAGATTGGGTTGAGGATTCTACTGCAACGTGTAAGGTGCTGGTAGCATAGGTTGAGGCAGGGGGATTGTTCCTGCTAGCTGGTTTGTAGGTCTTTTCCAGCTTGATTTCCAGTTTTGGTATTGTGAAGTGGAGTGGGACCATTGAGATGGATATGGATTGTTCTACTAGAATGGTGGAAAATAAGGGGAATTCAGCAAACTATTATTCATATTTGACTAATTGGACCAAGGTGGCATAGAAAATGCTTGTGGTGACCAATAGGAAAAGGTGGCTAATTCTTCCATGTAGCTCCTGTGTATTGCTGAGAATTATATTGTGAGGGCTGAAAGAATGAATATGGGTCAGTAGGCATACATGTTTGTTGTGCTTGCCATTGGCGACGCTGATTTAACAGGTAGACTGGTTCTGATTCCTCCTCTGCCTCTTTGAAGACCGCTTTAGATCCTGGAAGTGATGGGAAAATTTTTGTGGCATGTTATTTAGTGCATATGGCACAAGTCTGTACCATATCTAGTGAACATTCTTTATGACTATGTTTCTTATTGCATCGAGGGAAAAAAATAACCAAGTTCTGTTCTACTTCGACCTACTTCTGCTTGGCTTGCATGATGTCTAATTGTGTTATCAAGGTTCCTAGGATATCTGTTTTGAAATCTTCCAGCAGGTTTTCAATTTCAGTACCAGTGATGCTTCCGCCAGAGATTTTGTTGTCCCTGGTGATCATATCGCGTTCAACTGGTTTCAGTCTTGTACTGCCCCTTGAGCACATGATACACAAATCAATAATGTTAGCATATTCTTCTTGATAGATATCACCTTTCCCCATGATATTTAATGTCTCTATCCATTGGTCTTTCATCCCCTTAATCATCATGGTTTTTAGCACATTATCAAGCAGATTTCCATAGGGAGACCTTTGGAGGTTATATTGGAAACGCTCCACATACTCTTCCAAAGTTTCACTAGGCCTTGCTACCATTTGGAATATCTCATCTTTTAGTTCTCTAGATCTGCAATAATCTTTATATTTCTTAAGGAAAGCATTTTTCATTTGGTCCCAATCATTTATGGTGCCCCCACCCAGTCCCATAAACCAATGTAGGGCTGATCCCTTTAAAGTGGAGGGAAACAACTTTAGTTTATGGGGATCAATGGTGTAATCATAACCCCAACATAGGATGTCAAATTCAAATAGGAACACATCCAGATTTTCTGAAGTGATTCCATGAAAGGTGGCAATATTTTGTAAAGGGATATCTTTCATGGGGGTGTTGACAACTGTGTCAACAATAGGATACTATAATGTAGAGCTCTGGGGTGTTTGTGGATTATTGGCCATTGATCAAAGATATGCCAGTACCCTTTTGAGATCTCTGGAGCTAGAGAGCTATCCCTAGGATGTCTAGAGGAGGCAGGAATGATCCTAACAACACTTCCTCGATCCAGGACACTGAGTGTCCTCTTATCAACTACTACCTCAGGGGATCTTGGTTCCTCGAATTCCCCTGTTTCTCCTTCTCCTTCACGGATGTTGCAAGAATTTCCTTCTTGTGGGGGGATTGGTTGCAAATTTTCAATACCTTGAAAACTCTTCTCAGTCCATTCAGTTTTACTGTGGACCTTAGCATAGGCTACAGATGGTGAGCTTGTGGCCCAAATGGAGACAGTAGGTTTGTTATGAAACCAACTCAAGAAAAGATAGAAAAGATAGATCAACACCTTAGAATTCAACCTCTTCGAGGGGGAA